>JANFOE010000471.1:630000-830280 GCA_025667525.1 Glebionis coronaria | reverse complement strand
AGCGTGAGAGACTATAATTGTAAAACCCGCTTTAAAATCCTATGAACAGTACACGTGAACAGTAACTCACGAAAACACGATAAAATTTAAACTTTCCACTTATAATATTAATACACGTGTCACGACATTAAATCACGAACAATCATGAATATTATAAATGTGACACGATCACGAATATAAAATTCACGAATGCTAAAACGCGAACATACACAATAAGTATTTTAACACAAAAAACTTTGGGTTTCCCTTAGTGGGCCCCACATGTCACAGTTAGAACAAGAAGGGAGGCCAAGTGGGCCTTTTGGCCCAAAACACGTTTTAACAAAACATACAGGGAACTTGTTTTTCCATAATTTAGGGTTTATAAAATTTTGCTCCTCTCTTCCTTGTCTCTCCATAGCCGCCGGCCACCTAGCACCACCGAGGAAGGATCAGACGATTTTTTGTTATTATTTTGTGTTCGTGATCATTCCTTTGTTCTTTACACGCATTTGGTATTAATCAAACCCTCACTGTTTTCATTTGATTCTTATTTAATTTCATGTTTTATTTAATTAATCAAGAAACAAGTATATAAAACATGTATGATTAATTAAATGGAGATAACATGGCTACAATTTTTGTAGCAAACGTAGCTACAATCCTTCACAAATATACACATAAAATGAGTTAGAGACCCACACAAAAATAGAAAGACCTACAAAAATCACTTTGGACCCACGTTTTATAATGTAAATTGTAGCCAACTAGATACATTAAAATTGTAGCTAATATTTCCCCTAATTAAATTCATGTTTTAGGGTTTGTTTGGTGTAGTTTGTGGTTCGGTCGAGACACCCGAGACCCCAAATGGGTTCGGCTTTATCTTCATAATCACCTCCAAGGGTCTCGACTTGGTTGTTGTGGGTCGGAAGCAAGAAGAAAACGCCGACCAAGGGTCGGGGTATGTTGATGTTTGGTTTTTGGTTTGGGTTGGTTGGAGCCGAGGCACCACCGAGACCCCAAAAGGGGCTCGGTTGGTTTTTGTTGTTCGGAACCGAGACCAAGGGACCCCGACTTTAGGTCGGGGTATGCTATTATTTTGTTTAGCATTAGTGAGTGTCAACCGAGACCCCTCCAAGGTCTCGGTGGGACTTTAATTTTAGCTTATTTGATTCGGCTTATATGTGTCACGGGCTCGGGATCGGGAATTTCATGAAAATTATTTTTAAAGGCATGTTATATTTATACTTAGGTTAATTAATTATTTAATTAACTCATGTATAACCTAAGGTATCCAACTTAGTAATTTAATTAAAACATGTATTTTTAATTAAATTCATATAATGTACAGTTTAATTAATTAACCAGTTAAATTAATTAATAAGCTATAATAACCTTATAATCATGACTAGGGGTGATCAATGTTTGGTTTGAGACCGAACAAGCCGAAAAAGAAACCGGACCGAAACCGAATAAAACCGGACCGAAATTTTTAAATGGTGTATGGTTTGGTTTGAGACCGAACCAAAATATTTAATTGGTGTATGGTTTGGTTTTGGTTTTAATAAATAGAAAACCAAACCAAACCGAAAAACCGAATATTTATTTATGTACAAAAAAATTTAAATTATATATATGTATAATCTTTTCTTTATCCTTGATAAACTCTCCAGGTTTTTTCAAAATATTTTTAAACTCATAATCCTGAAATCAAGTATCTAATGTGTATCTAATAGGAATGTTAAACCTAATTCACTCCTTTATATACACACATGTCGTACCATTTGGTTTTCTTTTAAAGTTTTTTTGAATTTGGATTTCTTTGTTTTAATCGAAACCAAACCGAATTCTAATTTGGTATATGGTTTGGTTTTACGTGCTTTATAATTGGTTTGGTTTGGTTTTGGTTTTGATTTTAAAAATCTCAAAACCGAGGAAACTCAACCAAACAACCCACAAATCTGAAAACCGAACTGATGTGTCACACCCCACCATGGCGGAATATGGGGCGCGACGTATGGATATCATCACAACAATAGTGTGTCTATAGAGATAACTAACTGAAATGGAAATATCATAAATGGTGACACAATGTCATGAAGATATCACAAACAATGCAGGCGTCTAGGTAAGTAGGTAACAGGTCTACCTCTTACCAAAGACATATAATTAACAAATAATAAACATATAAGTGTCTACAAAGTATCACTTATTCAAACATAATAAAGACTAAGAGGAAAGGGGGTTCCTCCAATGCAATCCTAAGCCTCCCAGCTAGCCAGTCCTATTCTTACGCTTAACCACATTCTCAGCTAAAAGAGACACTAAAACACGTCAACATAAAGTTGGTGAGAGTCATAGGTTTAGACTCCAACTCCAAATCAAGTTATAAGTTGTGAATAATAACCATAAACCAAAGAACATATGGACAATGTGTTACAATTATGTATTAACAACTAACATTCAAGATTAACCAATCACCATAAATCTAAGGCTCCCAGCCTTACCAATAACCATGGTCCCATAGGCGCCCATACACCTATGAACCAATCCCAAGGCCCGCCTTAATAATATTACCTTAATTGTATTAATAATTGTATTAATAATATTACCTTAATTTTCTTTAATTTATTTCGGCTCTTAAAGCCTCTAAAACCTCAAAACCGTAAAACTAGTCAATTTACGCGTATACCGTTAAAGACGTAAAAATATACAGTTTTATAAAAACTCTTAGAATATAAAATAAACTATATAACTAAATCCTAAATTACTTAAAACCATCCCATAAATTATTCCCGTGACTAAGTACCTCTTCCGAGACCCCTAAATGCAAAACCCTAAACCGTAAAAATAGGATTTTCTATAATACATATACGTACACGTAAAACCACTAAACAACACCATCTCATTTCATAGTCACTACATTGTGAGCTCATGAACATGAAATCATCACACATCGTTTCACTCACAAGGTACCCCGTACCCGAAATGATATCCAAACCACAATTTATACACACCAATTAGCACATAAACGCGTAAAGACACGTAACTTGCAAAAAATAAAACTAAGTGACGAACCTCAAAACCGCGGTTGTCACATCACTCCCTCCTAATAGAAATCTCGTCCCGAGATTTACTCCTTAGGATCAAACACATAAACAACAAATCACATGAGGATACTTGTTCTAAATGAACTCTTCTCATTTCCATGTGTACTTTAGTTCAAGTCTCAAATTACCACATATATTAACCAACATTATTTAAACCCAATCCCAAACTATTGACCTCACAGCCCATAAATCTCACAAATGACTCTTTTTAACACAAATCCCTAATAACCGCACATGCAAATATGCATTCTCAAACCACATTTCCCAAATCTCAATACATGAAATATATCATGTACACCACTCAATTCTCTAAGTAATTCTATATCCATAAACTCGACATCAACTTTTCCTTTTTCCTAAACATGGCGTTACTATGGGTGAAACTTCCTACATGACTTTGTCACTAAACTGTAGTGGTTTCCTCCTTTTTAACATATCATCTCTTGTTTCTCTCGTCCTTTCCACAAACACCATTATTATATTAGCAGCCTCTTTCACCAATTCTAGTCCACGATAGGGGAAACTCACCTTATCCTTCCATATAGTGCCTCAAATAGCATTCGTCGACTTCTAGTATGATAACTATCAATATATGAAAACTCAGACATTGCTAACAAGATTCCAACCTCCCTCTAAATCAGTCACCCAAGCTCTCAACACGACTCCTATACTTGTAGCAATTTCTCACTTCATCCATCCATTTCCAGTTAGCCGGATATACTCATGTCCAATCATGTTTATCAATACCTTTAGTCCGTACCCCAAACCACTTAAAAATTCCAATTTCTTTACAAAAGTGACCTATGACGGTCTTTCACATATTCATTAGTTAGTTTTATCAATTTTCATCCAAACCTATGTTACAACTACTTCCATCAAATTTGGATAGCTCATTAGTAGCACCCATACACTTCTTTTCTCACTTTCCTTAATGAAAGATTTTTTTTTATATATATTTTATACCCAACACTTCCTTTATACCTACACAATGTCTTACCTTCAAGGTCATTGTGCTCCTCATCTTGTCTCAGTTAGACCAAACCCTTCGTCTCTCATGACACATCACATCTATAACTCCTCATCCATTCGATTACCGATACTAAGCCTTCCAATCAAACAATATAGGTCAGTACCATTTCCTTTCCACACTACAACAATATTAGCATGCTTAGTGCCTTAGTCTACTCACTAGGCTATACCAAAGTTTTACCTTCGCTTCCTATCTCGACCTCTTTCATTCATGATTCGAATCTATCCAAACTTCCTTCTTCTTCCTCAGCTCATGGCATACATCACGATGTTATACTTCCCGTCTTTCAAGTCGTCTATACGTCAAAATTTTCCAAGTAGTTTCACTTGTTTTCCTTACGACCAGTTCTCCTAATCCCTCCTAATAGGGACAGACTAGAGTTTCCAGTGATTACATGCGGATCACACTCTCATCTTATATCCATATTAGTTTCCATATTTCTAAACTAGGACATATTCTAAATTCTTACTCAAGTCTCATACTTCTATTATGACCTTGCACCTAACATGAGATACTTTCAATAATAATCTTCTAGGAATACTTGGTTCTCTCCTTCCATGGTTCTCCCTAATTCCTTCACTATCATGTCCAAGAAAATTTTCTCACTCAATTCATCAACTCTATGTAAATCGTTATTGCAATTGATAATGCATAACTGTCTCTTCCAAAGATCCTTCATAAACACCTTCACTAAACTGACCCTCTAATCACTTCTCCACGAACTTATTCAGCTCAGCTTCACTACTCATCCCTAGATATTGATTGGCACAAAATTTTATCTTTGTGTAGTCACTCGACTCCCCTTGTTACTTCCTCTAGTTCTTAATCTCCCATGTTATCTAGTCACTCCATCACGATCCATTGGTTCAGCTCTTTGTAGCTCCACTCCGGTACTCGAACTGTCCTTCTTCGTCATGAACCATACGGAGATTCCCATCATAGTGTTTGTCACCTTTCCAGTCCTTGCAACTTCTGTGGCTCCTTCGAAATCTCTTGCATCCTTCTAGCTTCCGACACGTAGTCCTTTCGGCTCCTTGCTTCACGATGTAGCTCTTCACGCACTCCTTCCCGTCTCTATGATGTTACCTAGGAACTTCACACTACGCAGTAGCTTCTAACTTTAACTTATCAACCACAATATTTCTAAAGGTACTTCAACCCCTCAATGGCTCACTCTTCCTTACTTGTTGTACTTCACCATTAATCAGCCTCCTACTAGTCATTCTTTCACATCCATGTTTTCCTTCACGTGTCTACTACTACCTTGCCTCCATAACTATACCAATTCCCTTGCGTGTTATTTGCCCCATCTTTCCATTAGTAGAAACTTTATACTCTACCCTCACATCCGCTAGTACTTTCATCATTCTCCTAATGGTACTTCAACTAACTTCTCATAGCATGACATCTCGTTCCCACGACCAGTCAACTAACTTTACTTACTCCCTTATTCCCGTAACCAATCTAAGTTTCAAAACTCTACAAATCTTAATCATTCCTTCAACACAACCTTTAAACCAAAATACATATCTCCATTCTAATATCTAACCATAAGTAATACTACCCAACTCTATCCTCTCATCCTAACGTTCCCACAACCCCGTAACTAAATCAACCATGATGTGTACCAAAAGAATTCCACACAATCGTGTTCCCAAATAAAATATAGGGTAAAACGAACCCTAGCCAAAACAACTGAAAACAAAAAAATGTAATCCGAAAGATCAATGGAGCGTGCCAACAACAAAAGATAGACTCATCACGATTTGTATTACCAAATTTCAATATCTTAGAAAATTTTAAATTTTCATCTCAATTAGTTACTTCACATTAGGACCATATTTTAACACCAATAAATGAAATCATAGTCATATTTTACCATCTTCGTTACTATCAAAGGTCATAACTCAGTTAGTGTACTAAAACTCACTTTATCTATCATCTCCTTTAACAATAAACTCATCTTTTATCTTCATTATTTTATCAAAGGTATCCACTAGTTAGTATAGTATAACGTTATTCTAACCATTATCTTATTTACTCACATTAAACTCAGTTCACTTGTTATTATGAAACCAATACGTGTTTATAAAATAAGGTTTTTTTATTCATTTTATTCTAAATTATAATTTTATATAATCCATTTAGGCTTGTTATAACTAACTATTTCACGTTTACAAGGTGTGGTGTTATTATTATCATTACTATAATAAAATCTCCCTTTTTACTCTTTCCGTCTTAGTTAAATACTTCTAAAATTTTAACTCCACTTAAGAAAATTATTGTAAAATTTCTTTACCCCTTTAAAATGTGTTATCACATGTTACATAGAAACTAATCCAATTATTTTCAAGACAAATTTTTATAGCTTACTACCACAACTTGAAAAAAATATGTAAGTCACGATATCATACCATACACTTACAAATTATTTCAAAACCGTTTTTCTATAATTAGCCAGACTTATTTGCAAGAAAATTGAGTAGTTCTCATGAATTAAAATACATACCCGAATGTAGACACACATCAAAAGACTCAAAACGTCGTTGGAACTCCATCAAACTCCAGCACCATAAAACACGAGCAAACACAAGGTACGTTCAAGTTATATAACTACTGAGCGACCATATATCATAACTTAACACACACTAGTATATATACATCCACATATATATACCTATTAAATCACCCAAAACATACTCGTTACCATACATGTCAGATCAATCAGTCGTGTCATACACTCGTTTTTCCATACGAGTAATCACCATCTCACCATCTCACCATGCCACAACAAGGCATAAAACCCATCACCAAAACGAAACCATATCGTGTGACCCAATAATCACACAACACGACTATAACCCAAAACATATAACAAAAAAACCATAGCCATATCATAGGAAACCATTACTAAACCCTTATTGTTTACAAATACCCGAAATACAGATCTCATCATATACAAGCATGTACTAACCCTTTTTTCATGCAACCATACTTAGAAGTCCATCGGTGTTGTAGCACATATATAATTACGTAGGCCTCCATAATTATAGATGTCCCCTTTCACCGATGTACTCCCTCCTATGACGACACTTATAAGAAATTAGTACTACACGGAATACATAAGTCTACCACATATATACCACATAAAATACACTCTATATATATACCGTATAGGTAAAATAAGAACATCTCATACGTCAACCCTAACTTCATTCATAACTCGAGGCTCAATCGCCAAAATAAATCAATAACAACAAAATATCCAACATCAAAAAAATGACCATAACCATTCAGGCGGAAATTCGAATCTACTACTAGTCGTAGACTCAACATCAGTACTATCCTATTATTACCTAATGCACCTCTTCTTCTACGTGACATGGGTAACACTAAATAGGTTCCTACACTTCCGGTTCATACGTCTCATCAATAGAAAATAAATGAATGTACTTACATATATTATATCTCAATAAGTAAGTATGAAAGTAAATAAATATCTGAAGCGAAATTAACACTTAAGCACTCCATATACTATAATGCACACATACCCCTACGACACCTACATGCATGGATCCTTAAGCTATAGACTAGGCTACTAGACTAGGCAACCTAATTCTCTATAACCATTGGCTCTAATACCATTCTGTCACACCCCACCATCGCGGAATATGGGGCGCGACGTATGGATATCATCACAACAATAGCGTGTCTATAGAGATAACTAAATGAAATGGAAATATCATAAATGGTGACACAATGTCATGAAGATATCACAAACAATGCAGGCGTCTAGGTAAGTAGGTAACAAGTCTACCTCTTACCAAAGACATACAATTAACAAATAACAAACATATAGGTGTCTACAAAGTATCACTTATTCAAACATAATAAAGACTAAGAGGAAAGGGGGGTTCCTCCAATGCAATCCTAAGCCTCCAAGCTAGCCAGTCCTATTCTCACGCTTAAGCACATTCTCACCTAAAAGAGACACTAAAACACGTAAACATAAAGTTGGTGAGAGTCATAGGTTTAGACTCCAACTCCAAATCAAGTTATAAGTTGTGAATAATAACCATCAACCAAAGAACATATGGACAATGTGTTACAATTGTGTATTAACAACTAGCATTCAAGATTAACCAATCACCACAAATCCAAGGCTCCCAGACTTACCAATAACCATGGTCCCATAGGCGCCCATACACCTATGAACCAATCCCAAGGCCCCGCCTTGTCAACATCCCCTTGGTACCAAGTCAAACCACAATAACTGAGATGGTACGTGTCCCCCGATCCAAATCATAAACACAATCAAGAATCACATAGCAGTTAATCACATAAGTGTACACACAAGTCCATCACAAACCATAAAAACATTCACAAGATCATTTACAAAACCATACAGTGTCTCTTCCATCCCATCTGGAAATCAAAACAATTATACTCATAAAAACATGGGACTATGAAACTCACATGAACAAGCTTCTCCAAGTATCCACGCTCTAGCAAAATCTAAACACACAAACATACATAATCAAGACATGAACCACATACCAAAATGGTTCATCAATCTATGATGGATATATAACCTTATCCTACCACTAAACGCCATTAATATTCCATATGCATCTCATTACATCCCTCTATAAAGCCCTAAACTTAGTTTAGTTCATAACTCGCTCCGTTAACATTTAACCCAAAACAGTCCCCTTTTTCATACTTCAAACTATGGGTCTAACACCCTCTTAACCAAAATAACATGCCCTGAAAGAGAAACCCTATTTCATTACATGTGTTAGCTAACTCTACCATTTGCCTGCAACCTTAAAGCTACTGTTAAGGCCTCCATATATATATATATCTATATTATATAGGTATAATTATGATCTGAAACCACAGTTTTAATCCCAGTCATATCCCAGTCACATCTTTTAGCCAATAGTATTTCAGAATTTCCTAGAAAATCTCCAAATTCCACGAAATTCGGGATTGAAATCGCAGTTTTTTGAAAATCACGTTTTGAAAACGCAGTTTTTTAAACTGCGTTTTGAAATTGCGTTTTGAAGTAATGGACCGGTCCAGTTCAATTTTGGGCCGAGCCGGGCCTGGAGTGGTTCGGTTCAATTCTGGGTCGATCCGGGTCAGTAGTGGTCCGGTTCGTATCTGTGTGAACCGGTCCGGTTCATATTTGGGTCGAGCCGGCTCTAGACCGGTCCTGCGCGGTTCAAACTTGGGCCGAGTCGGGTCTGAGTTGAACCAGATTGAACCGGGTCAGATCTAATTAGTGGCAAAAGGTGCCACTAACAAGATTTGAACCTTGGTCTCTTCCCTCAAAACTTAGCACCACTCAGTTTACCAACTGTGCTATGCATGGTTTTAATTATAAGCATGCAAACCAATATATTTAAAGATAGATTAGTTGGGCTTGTGTTGGGCTTATATAATACATAGGCTTGTCCGACCTATAAAAGATGCATCGGATGGCCCCAATAAAATGAAAGTACCTTTAGAATCGTAATCTCATGCTCTTATCAATGATGTGCCCTTGGATAAATATAAACCCCGTTTGCATCTCAAAAAACGTGTAAACATCGATAAAACGCGTCCGAAAATCACCATTTTTTATTTCTTTTATATCCTTTGTATCTCCAGGACTTAATAAAGTTTAAAAAACATAATTTTACTTATATTTAGCATATTTTAGTATTATTAGTCTATTAAGAGGGTATTTTGATGATATTTTTAGGTACGATTTAGCATAAATCGTTACAAAATCATACACAAATTCAACAAAAAACAATGTATTTATTCAATAAAACACATCCAATCACAAAATAATATAAAAAAATAAAAATAAATTATACATTTTAAATTATATGTAAAACATATTTAAGAAAAACCTATTTTAGCGTAAATTATAACAAAAATATACTTAGTCATTAAATTACAAACTAAAAAAACAAAAAAAAACAAAAAAAAACACAACACACAACAAAGAACTACGTATTAGTTCAATAAAATATATCCAATCATAAAATAATATATTTAAAAAAAGAATGATACATTTTAAATTATATATATAACCTATTTTAAAAAAATCTATTTTAGCGTAAAGTATAACAAAAATATACTAAATAGTAAATTATAAACTAAAAACACAAAAAAAACACAAACAACAAATCCTCCCCAACAAGAAAAAAAACAACCCCGCCCGTTGGGCGGGTTACGAAGCTAGTATATATATATATATATATATATATATATATATATATATATATACTTTTACCTATCCAGAATTTACTAATTTTGAACA
Organism: Glebionis coronaria; assembly: GCA_025667525.1. Lineage (NCBI taxonomy): Eukaryota > Viridiplantae > Streptophyta > Magnoliopsida > Asterales > Asteraceae > Glebionis > Glebionis coronaria. The sequence goes on along the minus strand of JANFOE010000471.1, from coordinate 819,842 downwards.
TATGAAAAGTTTGTTATGACCAGAGGGTCTTAACCTATTCCAAATTCTTATCCCCAATGGAGATACTTCCTATAATATATAAACCAACTCCCATGTTTGTTTGAAGGTCCAACTATAACCCTAAGTACCCCAAATAATTCAAAACATAAAAAGAAAACAGGCTGATCCGAAAACTGTTTTGACACCCGACTGATGTAACCTATTTTTGACCCACTTCCCAACCTCCAATTTAGTTCTCGTTTCTTGGATTCAAAAGATAACTCAAATACCTTTCCAGGGGTATTTGGATCGCATCCTAAAAGTATCTAGAACTCTAGATATGATCAAAACAATGACACAAAAATTCTGCCCAGTTTTTAAAAAACGAATTTAACACAGTTAACCTAAGTAATTATCATCACCATATATATTTATTAACCCTAATTAATCTAAACAAGTTAATACATTTAAATTACATAACTTATAATAAACCTAACCCTAAATCCATCATGTATTGATTAATAATGGTTTAAAAATAATTTAATTGAAAAGAGGATTAAAGGTTTTACCTTAATTTTAATAGAAGATGAAAAACTATGAAAAACCCTAATTACTCCATAGATGTCGACTTGTGATGGATCTCCAGGGATTTTATGTTTGTTTTTGGTTAATAAAAAGTGTTTATATAATTTTCTAACAAGTCCTTGGCCCATTACAAAAGCCCGGTTCCTCTTTTTCAATTTTTTCCATTTTCTTTTTCTTTCTTGCATCCCAAACCGATATATATATATATATATATATATATATATATATATATATATATATATATATATATATATATATATATATATATATATATATATATATATATATATATATTTTTACCTATCCAGAATTTACTGATTTTAAACATATGAAAAGTTTGTTATGACCAGAGGGTCTTAACCTATTCCAAATTCTTATCCCCAATGGAGATACTTCCTATAATATATAAGCCAACTCCCATGTTTGTTTGAAGGTCCAACTATAACCCTAAGTACCCCAAATAATTCAAAACATAAAAGGAAAACAGGCTGATCCGAAAACTGTTTTGTCACCCGACTGATGTAACCTATTTTTGACTCACTTCCCAACCTCCAATTTAGTTCTCGTTTCTTGCATTCAAAAGATAACTCAAATACCTTTCCAGGGGTATTTGGATCGCATCCTGAAAGTATCTAGAACTCTAGATATGATCAAAACAATGACACAAAAATTCTGCCCAGTTTTTAAAAAACGAATTTAACACAGTTAACCTAAGTAATTATCATCACCATATATATTTATTAACCCTAATTAATCTAAACATGTTAATACATTTAAATTACATAAATTATAATAAACCTAACCCTAAATCCATCATGTATTGATTAATAATGGTTTAAAAATAATTTAATTGAAAAGAGGATTAAAGGTTTTACCTTAATTTTAATAGAAGATGAAAAGCTATGAAAAACCCTAATTACTCCATAGATGTCGACTTGTGATGGATCTACAGGGATTTTATGTTTGTTTTTGGTTAATAAAAAGCGTTTATATAATTTTCTAACAAGTCCTTGGCCCATTACAAAAGCCCGGTTCCTCTTTTTCAATTTTTTCCATTTTCTTTTTCTTTCTTGCATCCCAAACCGACTTATACCCTTTTAATTTCGTTTTTTTCCTTTTTATTATTAATAATTGTATTAATAATATTATCTTAATTTTCCTTAATTTATTTCAGCTCTTAAAGCCTCTAAAACCTCAAAACCGTAAAACTAGTCAATTTACGCGTATACTGTTAAAGACTTAAAAATATACAGTTTTATAAAAACTCTTAGAATATAAAATAAACTATATAAATAAATCCTAAATGACTTAAAACCATCCCATAAATTATTCCCGTGACTAAGTACCTCTTCCGAGACCCCTAAATGCAAAACCCTAAACCGTAAAAATACGATTTTCTATAATACATATACGTACACGTAAAACCACTAAACAACACCATCTCATTTCATAGTCACTACATTGTGAGCTCATGAACATGAAATCATCACACATCGTTTCACTCAGAAGGTACCCCGTACCCGAAATGATATCCAAACCACAATTTATACACACCAATTAGCACATAACCACGTAAAGACACGTAACTTGCAAAAAATAAAACTAAGTTACGAACCTCAAAACCGCGGTTGTCACATGATGAACACCCCTAATCATGACATGTAACTTAATGATAAGTTAGCTTATATTTTTCCTAGCTTAATAATACAGCTTATTTCTAGTTATGGAAACTTTCTATTTTTGGAAACTTTCTATTTTTAAAAACTTCTATTTTTGGAAAATTTCTATTTTTTGGAAACTTGCTATTTTAGGAAACTTTCTATTTTAGGAAACCTGCTATATTTAGAAAGTTGTGTAGTATTACAATACAAGTATTATAATACACTAGTACATGATCAATACTTAACAAAATATCATAATAACATCAGGATACTCAGTAATAACAGTAAAACATGTCAGAACAAGTAAAACAAGCTTATAACACACAGAACCAGTAAAATACATGTAACTCAAAATACTTATTCAAATCCCTACTCTTATGTAGTTTTATCCATCAAGGCAGAGTAGCTTTATTTCTTCGTTCCGTTAGCTCTTGCTGGACTAGAGGTACGAATATTCTGTCTTTCAGTCAAGACAACTCTCTTCCTTATTAGGATTCTACGTCTACAACCAACTGTTTTCCCAGTAGTTATAGTAATTAAATGCTTATGTTAATTAGTTGCTTAGCCATATGCATGCATGCATGCCAGTTTCACCTAGTCATAGAGGTAACATGACCATCACATTAGAGGCACTAGTGCTATGACTTCACCACGACGGAGTGATAGCTCGTGGTGTCCCTTTCAGTTATTTGGCCGTTATTTATTTTATGTTATCATGTGGGGCGTATGGGTGCATCCTAGTTATAGTTTTCAGTCAGGATTTCATGGTGAATGTGATGTGTGCCTTGCATCCTTCACAAGGAGCTGGTCCCTCCTACCCAGACCATTATTATTAGAGGCATCCCCTCTAATAGCATGACGAGGTCACCCCTCTATGTATTCATGCAAGTTGTTGACTTCATGACCTATATTGGCTAAAGCTTTATAAACTATTCAGATTTTCACAAGTAAACATAAGCTATATTTTCAGAACTTAAAACCAGTTAACATTTACATACTAGGTTATTCCTCATGATTTATTCATTTCCTCTGCTTAGTCTTGTCTTATATGCTTTCATTATTCTATGCTTCCATGTATGTTATATATCCGTTCATTGGGCATTATGCTCGGCCGTTACTTTCTTTCCATGTCCCAAAACGGCAGGTACACAAGGTTAGACTTGAGCATTGGAGGACGGGCATAGGATGGGAGCTATCTTAGACTTCTTCTCCTTTTGCCTTCATTTATTTATGCTTGTTTAGTCTTCCTTTATTCCTTTTATTTCAATTATGTTTTGGGCTTATGTTTAGGAACCGATGTTTGATTCCGGTTATCCCTTTGGTCATGTATGTTTATGACATATTACCTTGCATGCTTTGATGACACGCCATAATTATCCTGTGATATTCCATTTATCAAAATGGGGTGTTACAACTATGGTATCAGAGCACAAGGTTTCGACATGTAGGCTCTAAACTTGACCTGTGACTAGTAGGTAGTCACCAGGATTTTCCCAAGCTGACGTTTGATACTCCACGTATTAACTTTTTCAGCATCAAGCCGACGTTTGATTTCCACGTATTGATATTGTTTTTCAGAACCTCGTTGTTTTAACCATGATGTTTTCCTCGGAATTGTTTTACTAATATGGATTAAACAACCGTCATCCATACTTAGTTGCATGTCATATTTTTATGCAAGATGTTGTCTTGTGAATTTTGTCTAGTATGAATTAAGATACAATAGTTCATACTTAGTCACATGTTTTCCGTTGTGTTTAGACAGTAGGTTTGCATTCATTCATTTCATGTATTTAATTCATGCATTCATATCATTATCGCAGGGTTTATGACTAAGTATGGGTTGGTACAGGACTGCCCCTATTTAGTCGCATGTGCTTTTATCGAAACTTTTAACTTTAGGACCGACCCATTGGCGTCCCCCTCTATGTCTTTTGTTTTGGTGAACTGACCCACATGCGTTCACCCCGCTCATATAAAAGTTTTATAAATTGCATCATGCATTTTAAACTGTTTCATGCATTATAAATCGTTCCATTGCTTTATACCTTGCTCATGCATTTTTTGTTCATTTCATATTATTTCAGACCTATCATTTATTTTGCACTGTCTGCATTGTGAAACGACTCATACTCGTCCACACTATAAACTTTCGAATTTATTTCATTTCAGTCATAACTTTTCACGTTTCCTCATTTATTGTTACGATTTGTGTCAATTATGTTGTCATACTAACATGGTTAATTTTGTTTTCATGCTGATGATGTTTTATACTCATTGAAGTAATGTTGTTCCGTATTCCTTCATGTTGTTTTTGCTTCATGTTAGACATCGGTGAATTGTATTTAGTCATGCTTTCGTAATAGTCATGATTGGTTTTCATTGATCATGTTTTCGTGTTGGCAATCATTAAATTACACCTAATCACGTTTTTGTACCTCTTATGTGACTAGAATTATGTCTACGCTAAATTAGCTAGGCTATTACGTGTTCCTTGATCATGTCAGATGATTGACACCGTATCGATCACCTCATGAGAATCCCATGTGTACTCCATGTACCATGTTCCATGTTTACTTCATGAACCATACTCCAGACGTATTCCAAATACTGCACTCCGTGTATGATACTAATTCATTTTCAATTTTCTCTGACATTTTTTTTCTGATCTCATGTTGTTAAAAGGAGGATACCGCTCTCAGCTCAGAGATTTTACAAAACAAAGAAGAAGACGACCAGATCGGTGAAAACCGACTAGAATTATATTTAAACCACCAGATGTACCATTTCATTGCTCATTCTTACCTTTTCATATTGTATGTCACATGATTATTCAGTGATCTTTCCAGCATATGAGTGGGAAACCGGTACCAGCCGGCCATTCAGCTGGAAAGTTACATGAATCGCAATCAGAATAATGACCGTCGCCGTACTGACAGTCAAAGAGGTAGTGACAACTACCGTGACAGCAAATACTATGACAATAATGATAGAAACTCCGTTTACGAACATGATCAAAGATACAAAGGATTAGCAATCCAATCGATCCGCCCAATTCTGGTATGATGACCTATGATTTAAACTTCATTGTTTCACACATCTAGACTCATGTCAAGACATCCACCAAGACACATGTCTCACGTATGTTTTGCTGAAGACACATGTCAAGACACCAGTCAGGACACCTGTCACACGCATACTGATGAGATGGCATTTATACATGATCTCATCGATCTTTTTGGGCTTTAAATGCATAAAAATGTCATAAAATACCATATATATGCTTGTGTTTGTTTACTTGTGTATTTTAGGTATGGATATCGTGAAAAAGACAAAAGATCACAAGATACAAGGAAAAACGGACACGAGAAACGAAGCCGTACAAAGAACCGGGCCCTAATCATGGAAATTCTCAACAAAATACCTTGAAGACTTGAAGACAAACAAGATTGATCCTCATTATTTGAAGAAATGACACTTAAAACCCTTGTATATTAATAATTACAAGTTTGGTCCCTTAAGTTTGTCAAAATTACACAAAAGGTCCTTCAACTTTGAAGAAATGGCAAGATTAGTCCTTCAACAAATTCAATTTGCCAATAATGGTCCCTCATGAAGATTAAGATACATTGAAGACCTTTGAAGATCAACATTGTCCAAAATCAGTCCTTCATTTATGAAAACATGTCAAAAATAACCCTTGAAACATTTTGTGGAAAGTTTGGTGCCAAAAGTGACAAATGGTGAAAGTAATTAACAAAGGAAATGCGTTTTCTAGGCTGAAATACTTTATTTACCAAAAATCCCAAAGAACAAGGATTGAAATGGCCATTTTGAAAGTTCAAATCCATAACACGCGCCAAACACTTATTTTCCCCCAAAATCGGATCAAACTTATTACTATTCACCATTCATCCCACCCAGAATTACCTTCACTTAAACAAAGGGTAAATCCAAATTACCCATACCCACGTGTGATTCACACATGCAGAATCTCATCCCACACCAAAAACCCTTAATACCACTCACTATGGACCCCAACCCCAATTCCCGTTTAACCAATCACATGACAACTTGGCCTCCAAGTTATCTGACATGGCAAAATCAACAGCTATGCTTCCTTGCTTCATTCCAAAGCTAAAATGAACAGCCAAGATCACTTTGGACAGCTCACACCAAGAATTCGTCTAGAAGACTCAAGGGCATAATAGGGAATTCAGTTCTACGGTTTGTGAATAGTGTTTAGCCAGGCATTTGCCTATAAAAGGAGACCTCAACATGTGAGAGTCCCGTTGTTCCAGATTTTTCTTTCTCCAAATTTATGTAACCCGTTTTTATTAATGCAAAGTTTGGTGTTTGTTTTTACAAGTGTAATTCCTTTTGATTATTAAAAGAGTTGGTACTAAGTGAGAAGAGAAAGTCTGAGTTCCATTTGATATTGTGAATTGTTTTGTGTGTTCAAGTTTTCAAAAAGGTTTTTGAAAAGGGTTTATAAGTTTCTGAAATTCAAGGCTTTTTGAAGTGAAAGTGGATAAGAGTCTTGGACTTTTGATCTTGTGAATTGTTTTAAAAACGTGTTAGGTTCAAGTGGTTTCAAGGTTTTTGGAAGAAGTTTTAAGAAAAATCAGAAAAGTTGTATTTTTCTTGTGTTTTCATTTTGCAGGTTTGATTATTGATTGTTGTTGACCAAGGATCTGCATAGACCCGGGTCTATAGGAGGTGACATCAGTCACTGAGGGACTTGGATGTAAGTCCCTCAAGGTAGAATTCTCTTTTCAATTTTAACTTTCAGTTTTTGGTCATCTTGGGTGATTTGTATGAATTTGGTGAAAACTGCATGTAAAGTGTGTTTATGTGGTTTGAGTGAAGTGGTTTAGATGTTATGTGCATGTTATAGAAGGATATAATCAGTTTGGTTAGATTTCAAAAGGATTTGGTTTGTTAAAAAATGGTTATTAGTTTTAAGGGAGTGTTTGGATATGCATGTTAGTTAGGTTTATTGAAAGATTTTGAGTTTTAAAACCTGCTAGAAAGATTGAATAGGGTTATATTAGGTTGTATGCTAGTATCAGTTCAGTTTGGACAAGTTTTGAACAAGTTTGTTAGATAAACTTGGGAATATAGCTTAAAAATCTGCTTAGTCATATTTCTGCTTGTTTTGATAAAATTTTGTGCTTGGATCTTGGAAATCTGTTAAACAAGAGGGTTAAGTAGGATTGCAGTTTGATTGTATGCTATCTGGAGTTATTGTGTGCAAGTTTGTGGGCATTGAAAGCCACTTGAGTGTCAATTGCATCAGCTAAAATACCCACAGACCTAGCATAGGTCATCAGCAACTTGAAATTGCCCTTGTGTGCAGTTTTTGTGAATTTTTGTGCTAAGTGTTTGTGTTTCTGTGTTTATTTGACTCCCTACACTCCAATTGAGTGTAGGGGTGCCTTTGTCTATCAACAAACACCACCAGCAAGCACAAAGCAAGCCCTCTTGCTTAATCAATTCACAAGTGAAGATAATAGCATCTACTTGTGTTCTTTAAAAAGTGACTGAGCACGTTTTGATTCCAGTAAAGCTTAATCTTGTTTGATTTGGGTTTGTGTTTGTGATTTCAAGCTTAAAAAGGTCCCAGCTTTGGTTTATAAAAGTTAAAAAGAAAAAAAAAATAAAGATCCAAAAAGGACTGGCCAGGACTCGAACCTGCGCCATCCTCCTCACAACACATACAAGTTACCATTGCGCCCTAGGGTCTTTGACTGCTAGGGTTTGCAATTGAATTATACTTAAGGTGGTTTTCAGTTTGGCTTATTTAAATAAGCCGTAGCTTATTTGGTCTTTTTCAGCTTATTTATTAAGCTCATTTGCTAGTTTACAATTTTCCTAGGACTTTATTAAGTTTTCAGACTTTTCTGTTTAAAAAGTAGATTTTTCTCTTTATTTAATTATTTATTAGGATTATTTTTAGATTTAATTTTAGAAAGTAAATTAAAAATAGTAAAAAGTATTTTAAAAATCCAGAAAAATAGTTTTTAGGTTTTAATTTATATTTTTGAGGTTTACATTCCAAAAAGTTTTTAAAAAGTTTTATTTTTAATTTTATTTGATTTTAGGGTTTTTAGACAACTTTAAAAATTAATATAAAATTAATAAAAAGGTTTTAGGAACTTTAATTTGCATTTTTGTTCTAATTAGAATATTTATTTTTTTGGTAATTTTGTAGAATTTATTTTTAAACTTTTTATTTTTTGGAATATTTTAATATTATTTTATTAGAAAAAAATTCAAAGTTTGTTTTTTCTATTTTTTTCATTTTTCCTAGATTGTAGACATTAAATTAGGAACTTAGTCACTTTCCAATTAATTTTTAGGCTTTTCAATTATTTTCTAGAATTAATTTAAGATTTAATAGATTTTAATAGTTTTTAAGTGACTAAAAATGGATTAATCTGGTTTTAAAATTTTTAAAAATAATTTTTAGCTTAATTAGGTCTTTTTTGAGGTTTACAAACTATAAAATTTTGTTTGGAGCTTTTTAATAATTAATTGTGATTTTTAGGGCTTTAGTTAGCATTAAAAAGTCATAATTTAATTAATTAAAAGGTTTTAGCAAGTTTGGATTTTTTGTAAACTCTTAGAATTTTGTTGTGGATTTTTAGTAACTTTTAGGAATTTTTAGGTTAAAATTTTTAATTTTTGTGGTTTTAAGGTTTTACGTTTACGCCTTTTTCGTCATAGTTTTAATCCGTCTTCGTAACCGTCTTTTCTTTTCTTTCCTTTCTCATTTCTTTTCTTCTTGTTAATAATCAAAAACATTAATCATCAATTCATTACACAACGCACTAGCCTCCTCGAGAACGAACTCACACTTAGGGTCATTTACACACGGTTTTCTTAAATCGTCGTGCTTGCCCTATATTATTGCCTTGTTTTCCTAAACAAGATGCTAAGCCGAGATTGCTTCGTTGGATGCTCCTCCTCCAAGAATTTGATGTCACCGTGCTTGAAAAGGAGCCGAGAATCTAGCGGCCAATCATCTCTCTCGTCTAGAAGATCCTCACAAAGATGTTTTCGAGAACAAGGAAATTACCGAAACATTTCCTCTTGAGACTCTCGGTGTAGTGAATTCTAAAGACACCACCCCATGGTTTGCCGACATTGCAAATTACCATGCGGGCAATTTCATAATCAAGGGTATGACGACACAACAAAAACGAAAATTCTTTCATGACGTCAAGTTCTATTTTTGGGACGACCCTTATCTCTTTCGAGTTTGTGCGGATCAACTCGTTCGACGTTGTGTTTTTGGTGCCGAAGCTTCTAATATCCTTAGAGCTTGTCACGAGGGACCCACGGGAGGTCACCACGGTGCTAATCTCACGGCTAAGAAAGTGTTCGATGCCGGTTTCTTTTGGCCTTCTATCTATCGTGATGCACACGCACTTGTAAAGTCGTGTGATTCGTGCCAACGTCAAGGAAAATCGTCTCAACGTGATGAAATGCCGCAAAACATAATTCAAGTGTGTGAGATTTTCGACATATGGGGAATAGACTTTATGGGGCCATTCCCATCGTCTCATGGCAACAAATATATCCTCGTCGCGGTGGACTACCTTTCTAAGTGGGTGGAAGCTAAGGCTTTGCCTACTAATGATGCTCGTGTGGTAGTGAAGTTTTTGAAGCAATTATTCTCTCGGTTCGGAACCCCTCGTGCTATTATAAGCGATCGTGGAACCCATTTTTGTAATGACCAATTCAAAAAGGTTCTAAAGAAATATGGAGTTACTCATCGTCTTTCTACGGCTTATCACCCGCAAACGAGTGGGCAAGTCGAGGTTTCGAACCGAGCTTTGAAGAGGATTTTAGAAAGGTCAATTGGAGAAAACCGTGCTTCATGGTCCGACAAACTCGATGACGCTTTATGGGCCTTTAGGACCGCTTATAAGACACCTATTGGTTGCACTCCTTATAAGTTAGTCTATGGGAAGAATTGTCATTTGCCCATTGAGTTGGAGCATAAGGCATATTGGGCCCTTAAGCATGCAAATTTTGACTTGAAGACCACGGGAGATCACCGGAAAATACAATTGAAAGAATTGGATGAATTAAGGGATAATGCTTATGAAAATTCATTAATTTTTAAAGAAAAGACTAAAAAGTTTCATGATTCAAAGATTAAAAACCGGGTTTTAAACGTTGGTGATCAAGTGTTGCTTTTTAACTCTCGTCTTAAGATATTTTCCGGGAAATTGAAATCTCGTTGGTCGGGTCCGTTCACCATTACACAAGTGTTTCCATATGGGACCATTGAGCTAACTCAAGATGATGGTCCTAATTTCAAGGTGAATGGACATAGGCTTAAGCACTACTTTGGTGGGGAAATTCCTTCAATGGTTGCCCCCGACCAAGACACCTTCCCCAATGATAATTAGCATTGAGGGGATCGAGTCGAGCTCATGACTCGGTAATCAAAAACGAGGTGCCTCGTGGGGGAAATCCCATGCTTATCTTTTATGCTCACTATTCACTAATAAGGGGACTTGTACCCTTTCAACTCGTTGTCTCGTGGTTGTTTGTGATTGTGTTATCTAGATCATCATCATCATCTACGATTGAAGACTCTCGTGTTCGTTTACGCGAGCCTCCATCGTTCGTTTGAAGAATTTTTTCACGATTCCATGACATATCCTTTATTGTTCTAACAATTATCTTTTAGCATACTTAATAAACGGCTTTAGATATATTGTTGATCACCCTTTCCATGCTAGATCCTAAGCATTCGACTCTTCGTCTCTAGTATGGGGGTGCTCCACCTTTAGACTCGAAACATTGAGGACAATGTTTACTTTTAGTATGGGGGGGTGAATAGGTACTTGCTTTGCTATGCCCTTACGCTTTCCAACTTTCAATGTTTTGTTTTGCTAATAAGGCTAAAAATGGCCAAATTTAAAATTTTTCTTAGTTTTCATAAGTGTTTTTAAGACACGAATGTATATTTTCCGTTGGGTAGAATAAGAGTTAATTTTTGACTTGATGGGCATTTGGAGCCATTTACATTCCTTAACCCGCTCAATTCAAGTTTTGCTAGACTTTTATATAGGGAGCTTTAAAACGCGAAAGTCTTAATTTATACGGGTTAAGAACAAGAACTTTTCGCAAGTTCCTATAATTGATTCTAGAAAGTCACTTATCAAGGGAACTTTAAAACGCATTCTCTAAACTTGAAAAAGTCCAAGAAAGTGCAAGATCCTATAGGTGGCTTGAAAACCCAAAACTTTGATTTGATATAGTCTTAATGAAAGCTAATCCAAATTTGGCTTAATTTTGACTTGCATGGCTAAGTATTCACGAGTCTCTTTAATTAGAGGTCTTTATATAGTGAAGAACGAGAAATGATAGAGTTAGACAAGTGATCATGCTAAACGTAGAACATGAAAATGTTCTTTCAAAAACTCATATGTTTTTAATTGTGGCTTTTTCTTCCCATAAGATCAATGCATTAGGAATAAATCATAATTTCAATAAGTAAGGTCGTACGGTTTGAAAAGTTACTTAGCCTCTAGTGCAAGATCGTTTAAAAGTTGCTCGGGGTTGAATAGAGTTCATAGCCAAGGCATAACTTATTGAAGCGGGACGCGAAGATTGGCGATTATCCAAAAAGGCCCTAACAAGGCATGATGAGCTCTATTTTTTGCTAAAGATCCAAAGATGATGTGAAGTATCATTATTCCTAAATCAATATGAAGGATCGAGACACACGACGAGAAGCAATTACTCCCTAAAGATCATGGAGAAAGTCTATCCAAAAAGACCCTAACAAGGTATGAGGATAAATATATCCAAGTCCGAAAAGGAGGCGGATCGTTGTATATCAAAATCCAAAGTAAAGATTGAAGAAAAATGATGAAGTCGTGGTCTAATATGAAGAATCTCTCAAAAACGTCAAGTGAAGAAATTCCAAATATATGAAGAGAAGACCATAATTTCAAGAACGTCTTCCCAAGATTTGAAGTATGAAGTACATGCCAAATATCGGTCCGAGAAAGGTCTCAAATCGTGAAACGAGTTATGCCAAGATATGAACTTAAGGAGATACACGAGAAGCCGTTTTAAAAGATTTTGTCCTTCGGCTAACTATTGATCAAATCGTGCTACTTTGCTTTCGGACTAATAACTACTCAAATAAGTCAATATGAATCACTTGTGATCCATGACAAATAGATAAAAAGATGCTAGTAACCCATTTCCTTTTATAATAACTAGGATTGCGGGGAGAAAAAGTATTACACAATTTGGACGTATGAGTAATGTTAGCATTGTGACTTGTACCAACAATGATCTTGTTTTTGCACTTAGCATGGAATGTATGACAATCAAGGATGACGAAGTTTACTCTAAGGGACATTAACTTGTTTCTATTCTTTGACCCTAAAAGTCACTTTTTGTGATGAAAATCATACATTATGTCTTTACACATCACATACCTTCTCAAGACACGAGTCAGGACACATGACTCACGTTTACCATCTGAGACAACCTTATGTAATCCGGAATACCCTTCCAGAGGTGTAACAATCCTGCTATACCATGAATAAATCAGGCCATAAGAACTCCAGCCTCATAACCAGAGTGTTGCTCACGTTTGAACACGTAGTATTCGTTCTGTAGGAGACAGGCGAAGCACATTCTATAAAAATTTACTACGTTTTATTCCATATATTAGCATGGCACTTTCATTACTTGATTTCATATTTCATATATCCATGACCATACGGACGTGATTCATGTCATTCATATACACGAATTCAGATATTTAGTATGACGGTAGTATGCAACCTGCTAACGCACTTCCCTTCGACATGTGGGAGTTAAAAATAATTTTTTCTATGGACTATGAACAGGAACCCATACTGCGACAAACCGTCATTCATATCAGATTATGTACAACGATGTTCAGGCTCCTGAATACCTTCAGCAAGGTTTTCCATCAGGAAAATCTGTACAAGTCATTTATGTTTTACAAACATATGATCGTCATTCCATGGCTGCGGAGATTTCTAGCTATTTTTTATGACACGACTTCTGAAATTCCTCTTACCAAGAATCAGCGAATATTTATAAAGTTCTAGACGTATTTCCAGAAAAACCTCCGAATATACTTCCTATCTGCAAGGTGGAGCATAACATCAAGAAGGTTAGGGAGCATAACCAGTTTCCAAGGCTCTTCATAGCATGACTTGCTTGAAACTAATGATTTGAAAGTTCAGCTGCAGAGGTACCTGAAAAAGGTTCATCCATCAGATGCATTACTCTGATGGGCACTGATCTTGTTTATTTAGGATATAGGCGGTAACATGATATTATGTGTCGACTACCGTCGATGTAAACAAATCACCGTTCATGACCGTTATCTTCCTCCACGTATTGACAACGTATACGATCGACTACACGGTGCTAAGCACTTCTCCAAGAACAACTTACAATCATGCTGACAACAATGGCAAATGAAAGAGTAGGACATTTCCATGACTGCTTTTCGCACACGATTTTGGTCATTCTAAATTCATGATTTTATACTAGCCTCTCGAATGCTTCAACAACATTGTAAAATTTTAATGGAGTTTCCATGAACTCATAAACAAAGTTCGTTGATGTTTTCATCCATGACAACCAGAATTCCCTCTAAGCCTAGAGAAGGGCATGAAGACCATAGTCGCACTACGACGCTGATTTTATGACCACAGAAACTTCACCCATAATTTCTGTAAGAATCCTGGGTGATTACAGTGACACGCTGAATCATATTGATTCTCACAGTGAATCTTACCATGACTCATCTTATGCTTAAAGGAGAGAATCCTACACTAAGTTACGTGTTCCAAGGAATCACACGCTAAGAATAGTCTAAGTGCAGAGACTCATAGTTTTCCAAACTTCTAAGTATCATGTTCTATGAAACAAGATGCAGTTAAGTTCATATCTAAGTATCTGTCATATCGGCAGGTTAAGATAGAACACCAACAGACTAAGGGACATGATCTCCATAGGTTCTGTTTTCCACAGGTTAAGATACCATCTGGTTTGTTTTCAACCGTTTGACCAAGGTTGCAAGATCCTTCCATCCGTAAGGATCTCACAGCTGGCAGCTTTTCAAACATTTTCCCATCCAGAGATTGTACGATCATTGGGCACTCTCTCAGCTGTCAGTTCAAATGAAGACCCGCGTACGCATTCATCATGACGTTTAAGTCCTTGTTAAATTTTACGTGTTGCTTTCGCATTTACTTCCACAACACTATTCACATCCATGATCACATTCTAGATTATGGTTTAAGTTTCACTTTATTTTGGAAAGTTTACAGCAAGCTTGGGAGACCAGACTCGAGCTTGATAAACTTGTTAACTTCAGATTGACGCTTCACGTCTCATTTCATATCTTACCGCATATCGTTAACGTTACCGTCTCAACTATATCTTGTTCACGATATGTTTCACATGTCATGTTCATTCCATGTTCCTCATATCACATCCACGATATGTGGCACGTACTACGTCCACTATATGCTACAATTACAATATCTCCACGTATCACGTTCACAATTTCTCACGTATGACGTTCACAATTGTTCACGTACTACGTTTCAATATGTCTCGTATATAATTATTAAGACGTTTCTCATACCATTATTTCAGTTTATTTCATTTTGTAACGTTTTGTTATCCTTCCATGTTTTCTTCTTAGCCACTCGACCAGACTCATGAGAACCCATTTCACGTGGTGAACCAGAAAATTTCTGTATCATCATGACAGAGTCATGAAGATCAAGATTATTACTTCTCGTCAAAACCAGTTATAAGATCGTTCTGAGAGGGAAGCCACTTGGAAACGAAGGATTCCATCTGGATTATTATCCTCTTTTCGATCCATGAATTAGATATACAATTTTTACTTATGTCACGTTCCATGTCTTTTCCAGTAATATCATATCCATGCCCTTTCAGGTTACACGTCTTGTCAGCTTTCATGTACCTTGAGTACTCATAACCTTGTCAGTTATCTTACCTTTAACTCGAGTACGAATGATCCTTTTAGAGGGGAAGAACTGTTATACCCGTAACAGTAGCACGTCTCTAATTTGAGGATGAATTATTCTTTTAGAGGGGAAGAGTTGTAAAACCCGCTTTAAAATACTATGAACAGTACACGTGAACAGTAACTCACGAAAACACGATAAAATTTATACTTTCCACTTATAATATTAATACACGTGTCACGACATTAAATCACGAACAATCATGAATATTATAAATGTAACACGATCACGAATACAAAATTCGCGAATGTTAAAACACGAACATACACGATAAGTATTTTAACACGGAAAAACTTCGGGTTTCCCTTAGTGGTCCCCACATGTCACGGCTAGAACAAGAAGGGAGGCCAAGTGGGCCTTTTGGCCCAAAACACTTTTTAACAAAACATACAGGGAACTTGTTTTTCCATAATTTAGGTTTTATAAAATTTTGCTCCTCTCCTCCTTGTCTCTCCATAGCCTCCGGCCACCTAGCACCACCAAGGAAGGATCAGACAATTTTTGTTATTGTTTTGTGTTCGTGATCATTCCTTTGTTCTTTACACGCATTTGGTATTAATCAAACCCTCACTATTTTCATTTGATTCTTATTTAATTTCATGTTTTATTTAATTAATCAAGAACAAGTATATAAAACATGTAGGATTAATTAAGTTCATGTTTTAGGGTTTGTTTGGTATAGTTTGTGGTTCGGCCGAGACACCCAAGACCTCAAAGGGGTTTGACTTTGTCTTCATCATCACCACCGAGACCTCCAAGGGTCTCGGCTTGGTTGTTGTGGCTCGTACGCAAGAAGGAAATCCCGACCAAGGGTCGGGGTATGTTGATGTTTGGTTTGGTTTGTATGGAGCCGAGGCACCACCGAGACCTCAAAGGGGGCTCAGTTGGTTTTTGTTGTTCGGACCCGAGACCAAGGGACCCCGACTTTAGGTCGGGGTATGTTACTATTTTGTTTAGCATTAGTGAGTGTCAACCGAGACCCCTCCAAGGTCTCGGTGGGACTTTTATTTTAGCTTATTTGATCCGGCTTATATGTGTCACGGGTTATATTTGATCCGGCTTATATTTAAACTTAGGTTAAATTAATTATTTAATTAATTCATGTATAACATAAGGTATTTAACTTAGTAATTTAATTAAAACATGTATTTTTAATTAAATTCATATAATGTATAGTTTGATTAATTTACTAGTTAGATTAATTAATAAGCTATAATAACCTTATAATCATGACAATTAACTTAATGATAAGTTAGCTTATATTTTTCCTAGCTTAATAATACAACTTATTTCTATTTATGGAAACTTTTCTATTTTTGGAAACTTCTATATTTGTAAACTTGCTATTTTAGGAAACTTTCTGTTTTAAGAAACCTGCTATTTTTAGAAAGTTGTGTAGTATTACAATACAAGTATTATAATACACTAGTACATGATCAATACTTAACAAAATATCATAATAACATCAAAATACTCAGTAATAACAGTAATACATGTCAGAACAAGTAAAACAAGCTTATAACACATAAAACCAGTAAAATACATGTAACTCAGAATACTTATTCAGATCCCCACTCTTATGTAGTTTTATCCGTCAAGGCGGAGTAGCTTTATTCCTTCGTTCCGTTAGCTCTTGTTGGACTAGAGGTACAGATATTCTGTCTTTCAGTCAAGACAACTCTCTTCCTTATTAGGATTCCCCGTCTACAGCCAACTGTTTACCTAGTAGTTACAGTAATTAAATGCTTATGTTAATTAGTTGCTTAGCCATATACATGCATGCTAGTTTCACCTAGTCATGGAGGTACCATGACCATAGCATTAGAGGCACTAGTGCTATGACTTCACCACGGCGGAGTGATAGCTCGTTGCATCCCTTTCAGTTATTTGGCCATTATTTATTTTATGTTATCATTTGGGGCGTATGGGTGCATCCTAGTTACAGTTTTCAGTCAGGATTTCATGGTGAATGTCGTATGTTCCTTGCATCCTTCAAAAGGAGCTTATCCCTCCTACCCAGACCGTTATTATTAGAGGCATCCCCTCTAATAGCATGACGAGGTCACCCCTCTATGTATTCATGCAAGTTGTTGACCTCATGACCTATATTGGCTAAAGCTTTATAAACTATTCAGATTTTCACAAGTAAACATAAGCTATATTTTCAGAACTTAAAACCAGTTAACATGTACATGCTAGGTTATTCCTTAGGATTTATTCATTTCCGCTGCTTAGTCATGTCTTATATGCTTTCATTATTCTATGCTTCCATGTATGTTATATATCCGTTCATTGGGCGTTATGCTCAGCCGTTACTTTCTTTCCATGTCCCAAAATGGCAAGTTCACAAGGTTAGACTTAAGCATTGGAGGCGGGGCATGGGATGGGAGATATATACAGACTTCTTCTCCTTTTGCCTTCATTTATTTATTCTTGTTTAGTCTTCCTTTATTCCTTTTATTTCAGTTATGTTTTGGGCTTATGTTTGGGAACCGATGTTTGATTCCGGTTATCCCTTTGGTCATGTATGTTTATGACATATTACCTTGCATGCTTTGATGACACACCATAATTATCCGGTGATATTCCATTTATCAAAATGGGGTGTTACAATGATAACTAATGGGAATTCTTAAATGTCGTCACATAAAGTGGGTTTCCAACAAATGGTATATGGCCCGGATCCTTAACAGCTTGTAAATGGTGATGGGTTGTGCAAAAAAGAGGATTGGCTAATTCAGATCCTTTGTGAGTGGTGCCGGGTGGCGGTGATAGCGATGGTAGTTGTGGTGGCATTAGTGGTTAGGGTGGATATCAAAAAGAAAGTTCCAGAATAATTTGCAAATTTCGTCCCTAAATTTTAGTTCACAAAAAACGGGTGTATATGTCATTTCACTATGATTTGGTCCAACTAACGACCAAAATGTTGGAAATTACGTCTCATAGGTTTTTTCGCATGAAAATGGAAAGTTTGTGGGCGTTTTTGCACCACCTTTCGTCTCACGGGTTATTTCGCATTTTTGTGATATTCAAGGGACAAGATTTGCAGTTTCCCATTTATTTATTTTCTAAAAACCTTGTTATTATTTGCACCAATTGATGATGTATCACATAACACTGACAAGTTCATGATACCTATACATACATTCTTTTATTACAATTCATATTTAACAATAAAATCCCCAAATGATTATATGAGTGCAACTTGCAGGATATAAAATCTAGCTAGATCTTATCCTAAAGAATATACAAGATTGTGCAAGATAATATTGTATCTTCAATAGATATATATTCGAAGATACGCTTACGAACATGATGATGCATATAAACTCTTTCTCTCGCCTATAAATAGAAGGCAGGAATGAAGTAACGATCATCCCCTCACTCCTCACTTCTCTATATAATTCAATCATCTTATTCCTGTCTTCTGCTACTAACTCCGTCTTCTGCTACTAACTCCTTATAAGCCTGAGCATAAGGCTAGTACCTAACAATCTCTCTAGATCCTCACAACAATGGTTACTCGGCTCCAATAGGAAATTGTGGCATAAAACGTATATTAAAATACGAATTACCAGCAGGGAATCGCTACCCGAAAAACCATTTCCCCTAAAGTTTGATATTATACCGAGTCACCTCCTTTGTTCAAGCAATATCTAAACCCTTCCGAATGATGTCAAAGTATCCGGGTCGATCTGGTGGAGCCTAAGTTAGCAACTTAGGCCTATAAACTTCGACCTGTGATTCTACGCTTTATCACCAATCATGTTCACACAATATTCATTCAAACTCTAACAGAAGATAACTTCCAACTAGACACTAATGGCTGCTGAACTAGGATCAATATCTTCTTCAGCAGGCACCATCTTGTCAGCCAACTCAACCAGCATACCCCACCTCTCATCCTCCCACTACCGTCTTTTTTCGCCACTAAACACAACCATGCAACACCTCCAAAAAACCATTATTCTCTAGCAGCCTTACTTGTCAAGCAAGTCCTAATACCACCCCAACAACATCTACTACAACACCCTCATGGAAAAAGAACTGATATGAGATAGAAAACTTAACAACATGGTTGCTAAAGCAAGAGCAAGCTGGTCATATTGATGTAGAGTTAGCTATAGTTCTTTCTAGCATTTCTTTGGCTTACAAGCAGATTGCATCATTGTTGCAAAGGTCAAGTATTATTAACTTGACTGGTGCTCAAAGGACTATGAATATTCAAGGCGAAGATCAGAAGAAACTTGATGATTTCGAATGAGGTACGTATATACTCTTTATAAATATTCAAGGGAGGACTTTACCTGCTTTGAATCTGTGTGGTGGTAGGTTCAAACCAGTAGGTTAGTCGGCCAATATGTTAAAAAACATGATTACCAAAAATAAAAAATAGCTAGGCTTCCATTTAGCGTAATTGGCGAATGTGAACTTTCAAATTATTAGCAGAGGCGGATTAGGATTTATAGCAGGGTGTTGCACAATTTTTTTATGATTATTAGTACTAAAGTTGCCTCATATTAGGTAAAAATGGGTGTTGTACGTGTCGAGAAGATGCCTATTTTATAAAAATATGTTGTTAAACCCGCTTTAATCCATAACATAAGATTTAGAAAGAATATCTAGAGAGAGAAATAAAAGAAAAGTAGAGAGAGAAACTAGAGAGAATTTGGAAGGTAAACTATTACTAGAGAGAGAAAGTAATGTAACCAACACCCTCTTCCACACATGGAAGAGGGTTTATATACCCCACGCCACTAAGGCTTTTGTGGGCTTGTTCATGGGCCGGGCTTGGCTTTGCTTGGGCTTACGTCCCTAACTTATACAATATTAGCTTATAGTCCAAGCCCAATTAACACGACTAACCTATTACAATACAAGACCATTAACGACTAAGATGACCTATTACATTCTTGTTCGACTATATAAAATATAGGGCTAACAATCTCCCCCAAGTGCTTTTACCACTCTTTAGGAAAATAGGGCAAAATAGGGAAAGTATTAAGTGCGGGTTTAGGAAAACCAACCACTAATGACCCAAGTGAAGTTCCAAGTTCGTTTCCTAAGGAGGCAAGTGTATTGTGTTAGGAATATGGTTAATTATTTGAGATTAATATTACCAAAGAAGAGAAGAAAATTGAAGACGGATAATGAAAAATTACACTAAGACGTGAAAGACGTAAAACCGTAAAAAGGGAAAAATTAAAAATTTATTCTAAAAATTACCAAAAATCATTAAAAATCCACTAAAATATTCTAAGGGTTTACAAAAAATCAAAACTTGCTAAAACCTTTTATTTAATTAAATATTAATTTTTAAATGCTAATTAAAGCACTAAAAATCAAAATTAACTAATAAAAAGACTAAATCAAGGTTTTTAAGTTTGTAAACCTCTAAAATAACCTAATTAAACTAAAAAGTATTTTTCAAAATTTTAAAACCACTAAAAACTATTTTTAAACACTTAAAAACAATTAAAAGCTATTAAAACTTAAATTAATTCTAGAAAATAATGAGAAGATTCTAAAAATATTTGGAAAGTTGTAAAATTCCTAAGTATCTAGAATCTAGGAAAAATATAAAAACTTAGAAAATCAGATTTTTAATTTTTAATAATAAAATAATATTAAAATATTATTAAAAATCCAAAAATCTTAAAAAATTCTAAAAAGTTGCAAGCCAGCTTATTTTAACCTAAATAATACAGACTTGAAGTTTAAATTACAAAATTACCCCTATTGGGCCTAAAAAACGGGTCAAAGTCCAAACAGTCCCTTAATAGGTTTAGTTTTGGCCAAATAAGAAAAAGTTGGCCCAATTAAGCCCAAAAACTCCTACTTGACTCAAAATTCAATTCTGAGCAACTTTTTCCAAAGGCCCAAGATCTGAAAATGTGAAATAAGCTAGCTTATTGTCAACAGCTTATTCTTAATAGGCTTTTTGGCCCAATAAGCCATAAGCTAATGTCATAAGCTAAAATTTGACACACAAGCTTCTATTGACCTAATTAAGCTGTTTGTAAAAATAAATTTGAAAAATGTCCAAGAAATAAGCCTGAATAAGCTAAAAGCTATCTTCACAAAACGACAAAATAGTCGTTTTCGAGTTCTAGGTTATTTCAAGAGCTGATTCAAATTGCTTTGGATTACAAATGACTTAATTAAGCTTAATAACCAAAAATATTTCAAAAATAAGCACTCAATAAGCTGGAATAAGTCAATAAGTTGTTTTGTGAAAGTCAACTTAGTTGGTTTTCTAGTCAAACCTAAAAGTCAAAGTCCAATAAGCTCCAGAATAGTCAAATGGGTCAAATGAGTAAGATTAGTCACAAAAAGTAAGTTGTTGCACGTTTGGATAAGCTAATTTAGCTTATTAATAAGCTGAATGCAAAATAATCACTACTAGTGGTAACTTTTTGTGGTTGAGCAGTGGGAACTTTTCCCCCTGCTTGACTTTCTTGACTTTTTGTCTTTAGTGAATTTTTTGGAGACTCAAGTTACACAAAGGCACCCAATTGATCAGTGGATTAAGAGGAGTCAAATACAACAAAGAAATCACAATCAACAACAGTCAGTTAGTACAGTTTAATCAAAACATCACCAGATATGAACAAGTTATGAACAAGTTATGCAGAATTGACCAAAAGCTGTTTTAGCAAAATCTAGCCAACCAAATTGCACCAAATCAACACACAAGCTTTATCTAACTTAGATGAATACAAATTAACAGGTTTCATGCATTGGTTCAAAGAATTAAGCAAGATCCAAGCAAATGCAGTTCACTGATGTACAAAATTGGACAAAGGTGTTCTTGTTGATGTACTTGACCACAAATCCAAATTCAATCACTCAAATCTATCAAACAGGTTATAATAACTTTGTTTTAAGCACCTTTAGCCCTAAGCATGCATACACCCTAAGTGTTCCCAATATCCTAGGTCAAATCAGTGAAAATTCAAGTTGTTATAGCACAATCTGTGATTCAAGGTTTCAAACTCCAAAACTTGCAGCAAGATGCACTCAACCAAGTATATAGCAGATACCAAACACAAAAAACTCTTTCCAACAACACAATAGCACAAAATCAAAGCAAACAGGTAATCCCAAACACCCATTTATCTTTTTAATCCAAAAATTAAACAAGTATAAGTGTGATTCAGTTTACCATATGATTAATTTATCATACCAACAACATTAACATGCAAGATGAAGCAGATTCAAGCCACAAAATTCACAAGAACACAAGTCACACACAAATATCACCAAAAATCAACTTTTTGACAGATTTTGGGATTAAGTATGCAAACCCAATGGATGGACATCCACACCCACAAATTTTTAGCTTATGTACTAGCAAGAACAAGTACAAGCTTCCAACAACAACCCTGCTAAGATTCAACAAGGTTAAGAGCACAATTATCAAAATAGAAAAATTGAAAAACCTTGATTAATGCAACTCTTGTACTCCACACTTGATTATCCCCAAGTTATAAGCTTCACAACACCTTGATATCACAATATCAGGGTGTATAGACCAGCCTTATATCCCAAGAATTCCAAGGTGTACCAAGAACTTAGCAGAATATCAAGAAAATAGGAGAAATGCAAACTTTTGCAATCTCCGTGTTAAAAAACTTTTTAAGATTCTAAATTAACAATCATAGAACAATAATAAGTAGATTAAAAGATTGGCAATTGAACTTTCTACATCAAATTCAAACACATTTCATTAAGAGAATATATGATTTACAGATTTGTGAACCAAGGAAAATTCAAAAGCAAAGTAAAAATGCAGGGGTCCTATGCCTTTTATAGGCTTACAAGCTTGTCTAGAAAACATAAAATCTAAACCCTAATTGCTGTAGAAGCCCAAAATTGCCCTTGTAGAAATTTGAATCCTTGAGACCATGTGAGGTTTTCTTGGCCGTTTGTGGTGTTAGCAGTTGGTGAAAAGTGATCTAAGGGTCTCCAATGAAGCTTAGAAATCAAGCTGAATGTTATTCGTTGGATGGCTGGCATCTTCTTGTCTTCTTGTCCAAAAGGCGAAAGCAGGGGTATCATGTGAGCCTTAGGGTGATGTGGCAGGATGTTTAAGAGTTGGGTTAGGATTAGGGTCACCTTAATCTTAAATCTGCACAAAATTGGGGTTTAATTTTTTTTAATTAACAAACCTCCAATTTATGTTATTTGGTGAATAGTTTGGTGTTTGATCCGGTTTAAGGGGTGGATTAGTTTTAAATTAGTGTTAATGGCGCCAAAGATTAAGAAAATAATAAACCGGCTGAGTGGATGGGTGAGGTGGAGGGAAGGAGGGCTCCCATTGGTGGAGAGGGTTGAGTGGGACAGGTGGCGCCTTGGGAGTGGTCTAGGTTTGTATACATGTCGGCCATCATTGAACCCCCAACTTTTATGAACTTGTCATTTCCAACTTATTCACATTAAACCCGTTTTCCTTTGTAATCAAAGTTTTCTTTTTCACACTTTTGCCCCAAATACTTTTCCAAAGTATTTTCAGGGGTATTTCTTGCCATTTTGTGATTCTTGAAGGGCTGTTTTGGCATTTTCTTGATTGATTATGGTCTTGACTTGTATTATTGACATTTTGGAGGACTAAAATTGCCAATTATTCATTTATGAGGGACCATTCTTGCCAAAAGTTGAAAGTCAAGGGTCCTTTTTGCAATTTAACATATTTCAAGGACCAATCTTGTCTTTTCTTGTACTTTAAAGGAATTCATGATATATTTGACTTTGAGCATGATAATGGTTGACATTTTAGCTTTGTTGAGGGACTAAAATTGCCAATTCTTCAAAGTAAAGGGCCCTTTTGGTAATTTTGACAAACTTTAGGGACCAAACTTGTAATTATGAATATACAAGGGTTTAAAGTGTCAATTCATAAATATTGGAGGACCCTTCTTGCACAAACTTCAAATCTTCAAGGGTTTTCTTTGGGAATTTCTTCATTAGGGCTTGGTTCATTGTGCGGCTTCGTTTCCCGTGTTCGTTTTTGTATGATTCTAGTGATCTTTTGTTGTTTTCTCAATATCCGTACCTAAAATACACAAGCAACAAATACAAGCATATATATGGTCTAACTGATGATGTTTTATGCATTTAAAGCCCAAAAAGAACGATGAGACCATGTATAAAAGCAGTCTCATCACTCCCCCATACTAAACCATTGTCGTGCCCCCACGCAATTCTAGAATAAAGTATCTACGCAACTCCAAAATTCCATTTTATGCACTTTTATATAAAGGTAAACTAGCTACATTACTACTACTTTGTGTTTTAGACATAATGTATGATTTTCATCGCAAAATGGGACGTTTAGGCTCATAGAATAAGAACATGTAAGTGCCTCATAGAGATAAATTCATCGTCCTCGATTTTCACCCAATTCCATGCTAAGCGTGTAACGAGATCATTGTTATCATAAGTTAGCAACACAATCATTACTCATGAATGTTAATTATGTACCTAATCCCCCTTATTCCTAATTGGTATCTCTTATATTTTATTTTGTCTTTGAATGATCATGATGATACATTGTTTGACTTATGCGAAGATAGAGATTAGGTTCAAAAATAGAGTCTTAACAGTGTAACCTAAATCATCAAATTAATAATTCACCTTAATAGACAACGATGTCAAAAAATTAAGTCAACAAAGAGGATCGATAAACACGGTTTTAGAACGGTTTTGAACATGAGACTTATTACCATGACTTTTATTATCCGCCTCATCATCGGTGGTTTTATTGTCTTGGTTTACCTCCATCTTTTATTAAACTTTGCCATGAAGCTTTTATTATGATTTAGGTCTTACCCTTGTCTTTTATTATCCACCATCATCGGTGGTTTTATTGTGACTTGACGTATATCCTCACGCTAAGGCGAATTTTGGATCTTTAAGGTTTCAAAGGTTAAGGCTTGATTCACTTTCAACTTTGCATAGATTTTTTGGCTTTTGGGAGCTTCAAATTTTTGCTTGATTTGGGTGAGCACTTGAAATCTTATTATTGGGTGAAACCTTTGATTATTCGGGTGCCAATACTTCAAAACCGTGACGCTGGCGAATCCTCAATGTCTTCCCAATTTAATTACATGGAAGCTACCAAAAGAAACTAGAAACCAACAATAGAGACTAAACCGCTAATTCAATATTTATTAGCAATTTATTTATATACAAGTGTGGGGAGAATAAGTAATAATTACTACACATAAGATCATGAAAGATTACGTAACTTATAATAACACTATCATTTCTCGTCCTCATTTAAGAGACTTAGCCTAATATAAGTTAAGGAATCGAAGCTAAGTGCTCTACACGCACGGTCGAGTCAAAAAGTACTCTTATTCTCGCTATCGGAAAATCTACATTAGTGTCACCAAACACTTATAAAAACATGAGAAAAATTTAAAATTTGTCCATTTTTAGTCTTATTTTGCAACAAAACGAGAGACAAAAACAAAAATTTTGGAGTGCACGAGGACGTAAGCAAGGCAAGTATCTATTCATCCCCCCATACTAAAGTTAAACATTGTCCTCAATGTTTCGAGTCTAGGGGTAGGATACCCCCATACTAGAGACGTAGTCGAATGCCTAATCTAGCATGGAAGAGGTGGAACCGTGAAATTTATAGCCGTTTATGAAGTGTGCTAAAAACCTAAGGTTAGAACATCATAGGATACATCATGTGGATATTGAGAATGTCTTTAAAGCAAACGATCAAGGCTCACGTAAAACGAACACGAGAGGCTTGAATCGTGAAGATGATGATGACCTAATAGCCACAAGTCACAAACAACCACGGAGCAAAGGTTGGAAGGGCACAAATCCCCTCACGTTACTACATTAGAAAGCAATAATATGTACATGGATAGACATGGGATCTCCCCACGAGGTACCTCTTTTTTGATTACCGAGTCATGAGCTCGACTCGATCCCCTCAATACTAGTTATCATTAGGGAAGGTGACTTGGTCGAGGTCGTCCAAAGAAGGGACTTCCCCACCAAAGTAGTGCTTGAGTCTATGTCCATTCACCTTGAAGTTAGGACCATCATCTTGAGCTAGCTCGATGGTCCCATAAGGAAAAACTTGTGAGACGGTGAATGGACTGGACCCACGGGATTTCAATTTCCCGGAAAATATCTTTAAACGTGAGTTAAAAAGCAACACTTGATCTCCAACGTTAAAAACCCGGTTTTTAATTTTGGAATCGTGAAACTTCTTAGTCTTTTCTTTGTAGATTAATGAATTTTCATAAGCAATGTCACGAAGCTCATCCAATTCATTAAGTTGTATTTTCCTATGATCCCCCGCGTTCCTCAAATCAAAGTTAGCATGCTTTAGGGCCCAATAAGCTTTGTGTTCGATCTCAATTGGTAGATGGAAATTTTTCCCATACACAAGCTTATAGGGAGTGCACCCAATGGGTGTCTTGTAAGCGGTACAAAAGGACCATAAAGCATCATCTAACTTATCCGACCAAGATTATTGGTTTTCACCAATGGATCTTTCCAAGATCCTTTTCGATGCTCGGTTTGAAACCTCGACTTGCCCACTTGTTTGGGGGTGGTAAGCCGTAGAAAGACGATGTGTAACCCCATATTTCTTAAGAACCTTTTCAAATTAGTCATTGCAAAAATGGGTTCCACGATCGCTTATGATAGCACGAGGGGTTCCAAACCGAGAGAACAATTGTTTTAGAAACTTAACTACCACACGAGCATCATTGGTGGGCAAAGCCTTAGCTTCAACCCACTTAGATAGGTAGTCAACGACCACGAGAATATACTTATTACCACGAGACGATGGGAACAACCCCATAAAATCAATGCCCCAAACGTCAAAGATCTCACAAACTTGGATTATATTTTGTGGCATTTCATCCTTTTGTGAGGACTTTCCTTGACGTTGGCATGCATCATACGACTTGATAAGTTCGTGCGCGTCTCGGTAAATAGTTGGCCAAAAGAAACCGGCATCAAAAACTTTCTTAGCCGTGAGATTAGCATCGTGGTGACCACCCGTGGGTCCCTCGTGACAAGATCTAAGGATGTTAGAAGCTTCGGTGCCAAATACACAACGTCGAATTATTTGATCCGCACAAGTTCAAAATAGATAAGGGTCGTCCCAAAAGTTGAACTTGACGTCACGAAAGAATTTTTGTTTTTGTTGTGTCGTCATACCCTTAATGATGAAGTTACCCGCATGGTAATTTGCGATGTCCGCAAACCACGGGGTAGATGGATCAAGCTTAGAATTTAGTACACCAAGTGCTTCGAGAGGGAATGATTCATTAATTTCCTTGTTCTCGAGAACACTTTGGTGAGGATCTTCCAAACGAGAAAGATGATCGGCCGCTAGATTATCGGCTCCTTTTT
Organism: Glebionis coronaria; assembly: GCA_025667525.1. Classification (NCBI taxonomy): domain Eukaryota; kingdom Viridiplantae; phylum Streptophyta; class Magnoliopsida; order Asterales; family Asteraceae; genus Glebionis; species Glebionis coronaria. The sequence continues at coordinate 792,139 of JANFOE010000471.1, read as the reverse complement.
TGTCAAGAATGGTGACATCAAATTCTTGTAGGAGGAGCATCCAACGAAGTAATCTCGGCTTTGCATCTTGTTTAGCCATGAGATACTTTATAGCCGAGTGGTCCGTATACACTATGCTTTTAGTCAAGACGAGATAAGGTCGAAATTTCTCAAACGCATATACCACGGCAAGGAATTCCTTCTCGGTTGTGGTATACTTAAGTTGAGTGTCGGTCATCGTCTCGCTTGCATAGTGGATAGGCAAGAAGTGCTTTTCATGACGTTGCCCCAAAACGGCCCCAATAGCATAATCGCTAGCATCACACATGAGCTCAAAGGGGAGGTCCCAATTTGGGGCAACAAGAATGGGAGATTCGGTAAGTTTCCTCTTAAGGATTTCAAAGGCTCGCACACAATCTTCGCTAAAAACGAAAGGAGCATATTTTTCAAGAAGATGTGTAATAGGTCGAGAGATCTTTGAAAAATCCTTGATGAAGCGACAATAAAAGCCCGCGTGGCCTAGGAAACTCCTAACCCCCTTAACGGTTTTGGGATGAGGTAATTTGGCGATGACGTCAATCTTAGCTTTGTCTACCTCAATCCCCGCTTTGTATACTTTGTGCAATAAAACAATCCCCTCTCTAACCATAAAATGACATTTCTCCCAATTAAGCACTAAGTTGGTCTCTTCACAACGTCGTAACATCCTCTCAAGGTTTCCTAAGCACGAAGTGAATGAATTACCAAATACGGAAAAGTCATCCATGAAGACTTCCATCGTCTTCTCGATCATATCATGAAAAATAGCCATCATACACCGTTGGAAAGTTCCCGGTGCATTGCAAAGTCCGAATGGCATTCTACGATAGGCAAACTTTCCATATGGACCGTAAACGTAGTTTTTTCTTGATCACGAGGATCGATGGGGATTTGGAAGTAACCGAAAAAACCATCTAAGAAACAATAGAAATCATTTCCCGCAAGATGCTCCAACATTTGATCCATGAAGAGCAGGGGAAAGTGGTCTTTTCGAGTGGCGTCATTTAACTTACGATAGTCAATGCACACTCTCCATCCGGTCACGAGTCTAGTGGGGACTAACTCGTTGTCATCATTTAGTACAACGGTCATCCCTCCCTTTTTAGGGACACAATGAATAGGACTCACCCAAGGGCTATCAGATATAGGGTAAATTAATCCCGCGTCTAGTAGTTTAAGAACTTCCTTTTTGATGATGTCGTGGATTTTTGGGTTTACCCTACGTTGGCATTGAATCGCGGGCTTGTATTCCTCCTCCATTAAGATTTTGTGGGTACAAAACTTGGGATCAATCCCTTTAATGTCGGATAATTTCCACGCAATTTCCCCTTGGTGAGTTTTTAGAACCTCGATAAGTGCGGTTTTTTCGTCATTGGAGAGATCCTTTGCAATAATAACCGTCAACTTATCGTTTTCCCCCAAGAATACATATTCAAGGTGTGGGGGAAGCTCTTTCAATTCGAGGGTTGGTGGTTCCTCGATTGAAGATGTAGGCTCAAGAGTCATAACCTCCACCGGCGGAGGAAATGGGAAATCATTTAGAAAATCTTTGATAATCGAGAAGTCCTCATCGTCATCGAGGTCTTCGTTGCACGTACGTGGAACATCATATTCCTCCAACGTGAAACCACCTCCTTCAAATGGAGTGAAAGAAGGTGTCGAGTTATCAATGATCGGATCAAGCATTGTGGGATTGCCACAACTAGCTTCGTCAACAAAACCTAAGATTTCTTGTGCATATTCCTCACAAACGACATCAATCATGTCAATGTTAATGTCATTCATGGAAGCAATGGAATAAACGTGAGAAATTATAGAGTTTTGTGTTGCGTTTATAACAAGTTCCTCGCCATTGAATTGTAAAGTGATTTTTCGAGCATGGACGTCGATAATCGCTTTCGATGTGTCCAAGAAAGATCGTCCTAAGATAAGGGGAACTTGAGGATCCGTGGGAATATCGGCAACGATAAAGTCTACAGGATAGTAGAACTTTCCCACTTTCACAAAAACGTCTTCGGCCACCCCACATGCGGGAATCGTAGAATGATCGGCCATCTCGATAGACATTTGTGAAGGAGTAAGATTAGGAAGGTTGAGCATCTTGAAGATTGCAAGAGGCATCAAATTAATGCTAGCACCAAGATCGGCCAAGGCATAGCATTCTTCCATATCTTGAATAGCACATGGAATCAAAAATTTACTGGGGTCACCGACTTTTTGAGGTATACGGTTAAGATAAACCAATGAACAACTAGAAAATTTTTGTAATTTCTCCTTGTCGTTCAACATACTCTTAAAGTTGGCGGCAAACCTAGGCATCATGATTAGTGCGTCCGCGAAACTTATGTTAAAGTGCAAGTCACGAAACATTTTGGTAAAGAGCTCAAATTGGTAATTGCTTCGTTCTTGCATCTTTTCCTTTTGAAGTCTCGTAGGGTAAGGCAAAGGAGGTGTTGGTAAAGACTTTGATGATTCAAAGGAAGTGGGTGGTGTTGGGTGGGGCATAGGCATAGCCTTAGGAATCTCGGGTTCCTTTGTTGGTAAAGGGTCAACCATAGGTGTGGTATGAGCGGTACTTTGTGGGATTGAGATATGCTCCTTTTCAACCATAACCTCGGGTTCTTCCTCAATTGGCTCCTCCGTAGGAGCGTTGGTTGAGGAATCGGCTCTTTGAGCGTTTTACCACTACGTGTAGTAATAACTTTCATCTCTCCCTTAGGATTCGACACGGTGTTACTAGGTAAACCACTCGAAGATGGCTTGCACATTATAGCTTCAAACATGGATGATATTTTATCCTCAAACATAGATTGCCTCTTATCGGTCTTAAGCATCTCTTGTTTTATCTCATGTTGACCTTGTTCCATCTTTTGTTGGTTTTGTTGTAGCCTAGTCACATTACTTTCCATCTTGTTTGTGTGAATCTTAAGTTCATTAGCAAGCTCGGTTTTTAACTCCTTTTTCAAATCGTTCTTAAACTCGGATCTCAAACTAATTATCTCCCTTTGAATATTATCAAACATAGCATCATCCCCATTAGCATATTCAACAAATTCATTTGGAAGATCTTTTAAGTTTTGCAAACTTTTGTTGTTGTTTTGAACTTGATTGTTAGCCCCTTGGTTCCCAAAATTGTTACCCTTGTAATTGTTCCTTTGATAGCCTACTTGATTGTTGCGATAGTTGTTATTAGCATTTTGATTTGGAGCAAAACCCGGTGGAGTCAATTGATTAGTGCGGGTTACTTGACCGTTTTGGTTATAGTTTCCCGTGGCCGCGAAGGCACTCGAAGTGTTACCACCGTTGGTAATGCACTCGGAAAAATCATGAACTCCACCACAATACATGCACGAAACCTCAACCGCTTTAATCGTAGCGGGAGCGGGTTGCTCACCAACCTTAAACTCAACTAACAAACCCTTAAGCTTATCAAAAATCTTGTTTTCCAAATTAGCCTCAATTTGCATAGCATCAATGGTACGAGACGAAGATGAGGATGGTGGTGTAAAAGATGCCTTGGCAACACTCGATGTGTTACGAGGAATATAGACCTTAGACCTATTCTCAATTATCGTCAAAGCTTCCTCAACCGTTTTACACAAAAAATTACCACCAGCGACGGCATTTAGATAGTCACGTTCATGATCATTTAATCACATTGTAAAACATGTCAATTTGATGTAAATCCGAAAAACCGTGATGAGGACACTCATGTAACATCTCTTTAAAATGATTCCAAGCCGTTGAAAAACATTCATTAAATTCTTGTGAAAATTTTGAAATCTCGTTTTTCAAATGAGTAGTCTTAGAGTGCGGGAAAAATTGGTTCACAAACTTAGAAACGAGATCCTTCCATGTTAATATAGAATTGGGTGGCTCTTTCTCTAACCAAATTTTAGCGGGCCCCACTTAGGAATACGAAAAAAGCATCATCTTAATAGAGTCGTTTGAAACGTCCTTAAACTTGCAAGTCGCGGTAAGACGATTGAATTGGCGGATGTGGTTGTGGGGGTTGTCCTTTTCGTCACCACGAAACTTATTGGCTTGGATCATGGACAACAAACCCGTCTTGACCTCGAAATTCTCCGCAAGGATTGCGGGAATCACAATGGCCTCTCCATAACCCTCGGTGGGTGCTTGAAGTAACTCCAACATAGTACGATTAGCCATGGTGACTACTTGTTCTAAGATGGGTTCGTCAATGGGAGAGTCTTCGCTAGAAAACGTTGGTGTTGTTTCCTAATGGTTTCGACGTTTACGTGCACATTTTGCTTGGTTACGAGTTTGCATAAACGTCACGTACAACGTGGGGATGAGCAAAGAAGATTCTTTTTGGGTGTTTTACTTTTTTATTTTTTTGGGCTTTTGATTATTTTTATATTTTTTGGATTTTTGTGGTGTATTACATAGACCAAAATCTACAAATCTCTCCTCAAATCAAACCTCGTGATTAAAGGAGCCTTAAGGAATGAAAACGATCACGTGAAGTGAACGCCTTCGATGACTTTATAACGTTAGTGGAACACCAAAACGTTCAAGAGGGTTTAATCAATAGAAACCAAGAAAATATATATGATATGTAATAATACTTTGGGCGGAAAACCGTCGATTAGCTTTCAATCTCAAAATACGCACAAGCAAGCGGAGGAAACGAGGCGGTGCGAAGCACTTAAGAGCCTTTTTCCTTTAGGTCGTGAAATACAACCGCCTTATACCCACCTTATAGTTTGTATTTTTCAAAATCGAGCTTCACAAAAGTATTTATCTATTTTTGCCTTTTTTCTTTGGTTTGAGATTCAAATACAATGATTGGGTAATGACCTCCCAAGTCAAGGTTGTGTTTTCACACTTTTGGAGTACTTGTTAATTTGTTGTGATACGTATACAATATATTAATAATATTCACAAAAAAACAAAACCGATAATACGTATTAGTAGAGTGCTACTAATACAAATAGTTATTATGGCTATATAAAAACAACAATTTCCAATTCAAAACACAACACGCCTCCCCGGCAGCGGCGCCAAAATGATGTAGTGCTTTTACCACTCTTTAGGAAAAGAGGGCAAAATAGGGAAAGTATTAAGTGCGGGTTTAGGAAAACCAACCACTAATGACCCAAGTGAAGTTCCAAGTTCGTTTCCCAAGGAGGCAAGTGTATTGTGTTAGGAATATGGTTAATTATTTGAGATTAATATTACCAAAGAAGAGAAGAAAATTGAAGACGGATAATGGAAAATTACACTAAGACGTGAAAGACGTAAAACCGTAAAAAGGGCAAAATTAAAAATTAATTTTAAAAAATTACCAAAAATCACTAAAAATCCACTAAAATATTCTAAGGGTTTAAAAAAATCAAAGCTTGCTAAAACCTTTTATTTAATTAAATATTAATTTTTAAATGCTAATTAAAGCACTAAAAATCAAAATTAACTAATAAAAAGCCCAAATCAAGGTTTTTAAGTTTGTAAACCTCTAAAATAACCTAATTAAACTATAAAGTATTTTTCAAAATTTTAAAACCACTAAAAACTATTTTTAAACACTTAAAAACAATTAAAAGCTATTAAAACTTAAATTAATTCTAGAAAATAATGAGAAAACTCTAAAAATATTTGGAATATTGTAAAATTCCTAATTAAGTATCTAGAATCTAGGAAAAATATAAAAACTTAGAAAATCAGATTTTTAATTTTCAATAATAAAATAATATTAAAATATTAATAAAAATCCAAAAATCCTAAAAAATTCTAAAAAGTTGCAAACTAGCTTATTTTAACCTAAATAATACATAAATGAAGTTAAAATTACATAATTACCCCTATTGGGCCTAAAAAACGATCAAACTCCAAACAGTCCCTTAATGGGCTTAGTTTTGGCCCAATAAGAAAAATTTAGTCCAATTAAGCCCAAAAACTCCTATTTGACTCAAAATTCAATTCTGAGCAACTTTTTCCAAAGGCCCAAGAGCTGAAAATGTGAAATAAGCTAGCTTATTGTCAACAGCTTATTCTTAATGGGCTTTTTGGCCCAATAAGCCATAAGCTAATGCCATAAGCTAAAATTTGACACACAAGCTTCTCTTGACCTAATTAAGCTGTTTGTAAAAAGAAATTTGAAAAAAGTCTAAGAAATAAGCCTGAATAAGCTAAAAGCTATCGGTCATCTTAAAAAGCTTAAAAAACATAAGATGATTGAGTGAATACATTCTTGTAGAGGAGATCTTCCTTCTTTGGTCTAGTATCTTGGTCTTGATCTTGTTTGTAACGGCTTTGTTCCTTCATGCTTTTGTGATCTTTATCTTGAACCTTTATCATTTGACTTTGAGTGCTTGAGATCTTCATCTTGTGCTCCTTGTAACTGAGATGACCTATTCCATTCTTACATTCTTAGATATCTTGATTATCGCCATCTTGTGCTCTTGTGACTTCTGAATCGATATGTTCATACTTTGTTGATTTTGAACGGCTAACAATCTCCCATTCAGATGGAGTTGTAGTTAGTCCTTCAAATATCCATTAGAGTTACGGAAGACTTTAACTTTTAGTATGAACATGTGAAGACGACTTTGGTTAGTACAAAACTACGCCACCATCTTGATATGCATCAACAAATATAGACACGGATAAAATGGCTTTGAACATTTCATCCTAACTCGGTAGCGTTTTACCTCCGGTCGGTGAAGACCGTTAGACGGTATAGATATCGTACCTATGATCGGGTAGATTCAATTAAGAATCTCCTTGACAGGGTTTCCCGGCAGTACTAGCCAGTTCTCTTTACTCGACCGTCTCAAAGCAGACTGCGAACATAAAGAGTGAATCATAAGGATAAATTATCCGTCTGATTAGAGTCATCAATTCAGAATTCCTGGAACAAGTTTGATTCAAAAAAAGAGTCGCACCATTGTTACTTTCCAGTTTGTCACAAACTCGATTCTTGGAGAATCTTGCATGTCACCTACCGCAGTGCTGTTTGAGATTGACACTGGAAGGATTTCCATTCGTCACTATGAACACTAAAGAGTGTCACTCTGAATGTTCTGGCAAGATCACACGGTTGTTGCGAAGAAACCTGGAATCAAGTTTGAATCAATTAAGAATCCAAACTTAGTTGCTTTCCAGTTCTCATAAGTTTGATTCGTGTAGAATTGCACAAGTTACCTACCATGAGCTTGTTTGAAGCTAGTTCAAGCAGGATTTCCATCTTCATTGTGAATCGTATCACTCAAATGTTCTGGTAATATCACAAGGATAATGCATAGGACTCGATTGTGTCCTAATGAGATGATAGATAGATCTCCTTTTTTGGCTCTAGACTCGATAAGTGCATTTTGGTAATCGGAGGCTGGAGCAGACTGCCACCTTTTCAATATTAACTAACTCGGAGTGAGAAAGTCAATATATATGTGTTGATCTCCGTGACAATGAGATAAGTTTCTTTTGAGAGAAACTCGAATGGCTGGGGAAGGGTTTTGCATCGTATCACTGGGTCCATGACACTTGTCTTCAATACATGTGTTAACCCTGTTTCTACATAAGTTTCATAGAATATTCAACTCCTTCAATTCTTACCAATACGTCATCACTACCACCTTGTTGTGATTGTTCTAGTGCTAACTTAAGTAATTGGTCCGCATTCAGCTTCATTCCACTTCATCTTTCCTAAGGATAACTATTTCTAGCTATTGAATGTCCATGGGTAGATCCTTCCAGTTCTGGTTGGATCATAGGACTTATTTTCCTATCCTAAACCACCTTTTGAATCCAACGTTCCATCGTGGATAGTAAGTTGTTTGGGTATAGATCGTAACCATAAATCCATTGAAAACCATTCAAAGTGCTTGATAAAAATCAAAACTTTTAACACTTTGAAAGTTTTACTTTTCCGAAAAGCTCCCCCTACACACATGCATCGATATACGAAATAGTTTAGCATGTGAAGGAAAGAGTTGCACTGGAGTCTTTAAGATCACATGTTGCGATATATTACATTTTAATCACATTTTCTCCCCTATCTCTAATATAAAAATATAATATTAGAGATACCAATTGATTAAAATATGACAATTTCTAAAAACCGATTAGGAGAGAAACATGTGTGCACGCATGAACCATGGAACTTTTTGTGGTCGGGTTGCTCCCCCTCAACAATATGTGTGTGTCATGAAACAGGATTTGACAATATTTTGGAAAAATGACACCACAAATATGTTGAGGTACGGAGATGAGATGCCTTATCCGATATAATATATTACATATGACAGGTTTAATATCATTTCCGGAATGTGGTGGATACATAAAATATGACAATATCTGAGATGTACCCAACAACATTAAAGGCTTTGATTTTAAAACGCTCCCCCTCAAAAATTGATCAAAATAACATATGACATTTTTTAGATATAAAAACCATTTTATGAGGAAGGGAGTGTTGAACACACAATTTTTAAAGATTTAGAAAAACCTTTTGAGAAATTCTTGAAAAATTATGTTCAACGGTTTTAAAATAAATTCCGATTTACATGAGCTTAAAACTTTGAATGTTTTGTAACTAGCTCATGACCGAGAAAAATTAATTTCCCGTTGTGAAGGATAAGTTATCATCCGTGATAAACTTTCCTTAAGTTGAAGTACGAGTTCTAAGCTGACATTTACTTAGAAGTCTTTTTTCATGAACTTAAAAACTTTGAATGTTTATAGGATGTTCATGATCGAGAAATATTAATTTCTCGTTGTGAAGGATAAGTTATCGTTCGTGATAAACTTTCCTTATTTGAGTTCCGAGTCCTAAGCTATGATGCGCTTAGAAGTCATATACACGAGCTTAAAACTTTCGAATAGTTTTATTGTAAGCTCGTGTCTGAGAAAATCGAATTCCTCGTTCTAAGGATAAGTCATACTCGGGATGAACTTTCCTGTTTTTGAAGTACGAGTTACAGTCTGACATTTGACTGTAAGTCTTTGTACATGAGCTTAAAAACGTTGAATGTTTTTAGAGATAGCTCATGTATGAGAAAACTTAATTTCTCATTCCGAGGATAAGTCATCATCGGGATGAACTTTCCTGTCTTGTGAGCCCGGGTTACAGTCTGTAGTTTGACTATAAGCCATTACACGAGCTTAAAACTTTTGAATAGTTTTAAGAGAAGCTCGTGTCCGAGAAATATTAATTTCTCGTTTTGAGGGTAACTTATCGTTGAAGAGATAAAGTTCCCTTTCTTTGACATTCGAGTTACAGTCTGATATGTGACTATAAGTCATTATGAGCCTTACTTGTGAAACCCCTGAGACACGTATTTCTCTGATATCTGCTTATTCAGCAACCAAACTCTGAGAGTGTCTTTCGTTGAACGGGTTACAAATATTGGTCCTTTGTGTTCCCGTTGAACCGTGACGTCGTTACCTACACTTTCATTAGTAGTTTGTATGCTTGCATTTGGGTTAGTGATATCTTTCTGAGAACTATGTGGGGGTTCACCTTGAACCTTTGTCGAGCTAGAGGGAAATATCTTGCCAGTGGGAACCCACCTAAGACCAATTGTTTTAAAGGTTCTACCCGTTGGTATCCACCTAAGACAAGGTCTAGGAGACATAGTTTTCTCATGTACAGCGGAAGACTTATTTGGAGAAAAACTATTTCTGTTGGGGTTTCGTCTTTGAGTTGCTCTAGCTTTTTGGTTCACCTTGTTTAGGAATTTCGTTATACAATCATCATGAATGGCATTAAACACACATTTGTTACATTTCTTGCAAACAAAGTGCTTAGCATCTGAGAAGGATCTAGAGTTCCTAGGGTTGGTAGAATTGTGCACATCATAGTAGGGTCTATAATTCCTAGATGTGTGAACAACGCTCTTAGGTTGTTGTTTGGTCCTATCTCTTGCTTGTGTATTTTTCTGAGCATCCTCTAGATATCGTTTATGACCCGTGTCATTTGAACTACGCCTAGGCATGTTCTTGGGGCTAGATCTAGAGTTGCTTGAAGCATTCATGTGATTGGATTTTGTAGAAGCAGTTTGTCTTAAGGAGGGTCTAGATTGTGGAGTGACTAGTTTTGGCAAATTTCTACGCGTGTCAGCTTGGGAGGCAAACCCCGGGTTCGACGTTTTAGGTCATTCAGACTTAAACGCATTCGGTTGTCTAGCAACTGAGCGTGGTCTGATTGGTTGAGAGGGAGGTTTCCCCAAGACAGACTGTTTGGCAAACTTAGTATCCACTATATTTCCTTTTAACTTCCTTAATTCATTCTTTACTACAGTCAGTGCAAAAACTTTTTCCTGAATCTGAGCTTTTAATTGCTCATTTTGTAGAAGTAACTGAGCGACACGTTGTTCTAACTTAATGTTCATATTATCAAATATGTCGTTATCAGCATTCGCCTCATTACTATCTACAGTGTAGATAGGTTGCACAGATATTTCACTTAATGAAGCGGGCGGATGACTTGGATTTTGAGAATCCAACTTTGATTTTAAAAAAATTGTTTTGCAAGATATTCTTTTTCTGCGTTGAAATCTTGAATCTTACGATCCAATTTTTGTTCAAGAACAACATTTGCTTTTTTATGTTTTTCAAAATAAGCTTCAAATTTATCATTTTTCTTTGAAAATTCGAGTTTGGCACCCTCAAAATCTGTTGTCTTTTGAGATAACAAAGTTTCAAGCTCGTGAATTTTAGAATCAATAGTTAATTGTACCTCAGCCATTGGCTCATCTTCACATGTTGGTCTGATAGCTGTAACAACAAATTCTGTATCTTTTCCTGAGCTTGTGCTGGTATGATGAGTTTCTGATTCTGCTCTGCTGCTTTCTGTATCAACCGAACAAGCATCCAATGCTTGACCCTTATCGACGTTGCTATCTTTCGTCTGCATCAGTCTTTGATTCACCCTCGTTCAAATTGCCTTTGATGGCATGTTCTTTCAGCAATTGACTTCTTTAAATTACTCAAATGTTGAAGAAGTGTCTCTTTGAACACTTGTGGATCTACGAGAGTATATTTGGTAAAGTATGTACTTGCGAACTCTCGATCATTATCAGATAAGCCATTTGAGTCAATGAATTCCTGGAACAGAATGTTGAGATATACAAGGATGTCCATTGATAGAGTCTCGTGAAGATCATCTTTGTTAAGTTCGAGTTGAAGATGATCCACATTAAATAGCATTGTTCTGATGAATGTATCAACATCTTGACCAAATAGTAGAACGAATACCCGTTTGAATCCAATTTCAAGACGAGTGCCTTTTAGGTCTTCTCTTGAAAGAACCTGAAGGTGTGACTGAAGCAACTTTAAGTGTTCCATGCATCTTTCTTTTACTTTTAACATCTTGTATTTGATTGCATGAACGGTTTTGGTTGTAGAATCCTTGTTAGTAGGTTTACTGATTGGATTCTCAGTATTTTTCAGAACCTCTGGATTCTACATCTTCTCTTTACTCACCACATTCATAGACGTTGTTGTTGTGGAATCCGTTGTATTGAAAATGTCCATTGAGCAGATGTAGTAAGAGGATATGGTGTATATGGATTATGGATCTTAGTGGATGTATTGTGATTTGATTGTGGTTGAAATTCCAAAAATTCTAATTTTTTTTCCAGTCCGACAATAAATTCCTCAGTCCGATATAACGGTAGGCCAAAAATGTTGAAATCGAGTTCGAAATAGCCAATAACTAGTAGGGAAAAAATTTGAAAAGGGAAAAATTTTGACAAAAATAAAACCTAAAAATTTGAATTTTGGTCCGAAAATTTGAATTTTCGGTCGAAATTTTTTTCGCATCGCCAAAATTTGAAATCGAAGCTTAAATGGCCTAAAAATGGTCTAGGAAAAAATAAATTTTACTTGGATTTTCCCGCCAAAAAACTCCTTTTTTTAAGTATGTTCTGGGACTAGTCTAGATAGTGGCTAAGTCTAAAAAATACTCTAACAAAATTTATATGTCCATCGGAATGTCACCCATCGCAATATCCATCGGAATGTCACTCTTATCGCAATATCCCTTGTATCGCAATGTTCCTTCTATCGCAATGTGTCCTCTATCGCAATGTGAAGTCTATCGCAATATTACTTCTATCGCAATGTTACCTATCGGAATATTTTATCGCAATACCTATCGCAATGTTACCTATCAGAATGTTTGATCGCAATAACTATCGCAATGGTGTCAAAATTTTGACAGAGTAACGTCGCAATATGCCTTATACCTGATCGCAATGTACGATCCCAGGGGCTATCGCAATCCACAATCGGAATAAGTGATCAGAATGTATGATCGCAATGTAGAAACCCTAAGGGTTTTTGCGATCAGAATACCTGTCTGAATGATGTATCGCAATGTAAAACTCTAAGGTTATTGCGATCGGAATATGCGTCTAAATGAGGTATCGCAATGTAAAACCCTAAGGTTATTGCGATCGGAATATGCACCTATCTCGGACAAAACACCATAAATTCAAGATTTTTAGCCTAAAAATGATCCAAGCACCCAAAAAATTTGTGTTTTTAATCAAAGTAACAATACCAAATCACTACCAAAAGTATGTAGATGATTTGTAACAAGAATAAACCATAAAAACACAAAAGAAAATTTTGGGACGTGAGATATATATCAAAATAGGTAGAAAAAATCAAGAACACAACACACGAATCTTCAATCACCTATCCACTATAGGCTCTTGATATCAAATGTTAAACCCGCTTTAATTAATAACACAAGATTTAGAAAGAATATTTAGAGAGAGAAATAGAAGAAAAGTAGAGAGAGAGACTAGAGAGAATTTGGAAGGCAAAACATTACTAGAGAGAGAAAGTAAATGTAACCGACACCCTCTTCCACACATGGAAGAGGGTTTATATACCCCACGCCACTAAGGCTTTTGTGGGCTTGTTCATGGGCCGGGCTTGGCTTTGCTTGGTCTTACGCCCCTAACTTAGACAATATTAGCTTAAAGTCCAAGCCCGGTTAACCCGACTAACCTATTACAATACAAGACCATTAATGACTAAGATGACCTATTACATTCTTGTTCGACTATATAAAATATAAGGCTAACATATGTAATATAGGTAATATAGGTAACTAGACTATAGAACTGCGGGTTTCGCGGGCGGTAATAAGAAAATTCAATTCTAAGTAGTATATTGAGTGAGCATTTGTTTATTTTGTTTAAAAACACCGTAAATAATTCATAATATTCATCATTGTTGATGATTATTTTTATTCATGTATAATGGTCTTTTATTCAAAGTTAATCACACTTTAAAAAGAGTTTGTTTGTATTCCAAAATTAAATTGGCAGAAATAGTATTAACATATCCAATTTTCTAACCTTACTACATTTGACAGATGCATATCAATAGTGTAGTGGAAAGGTTGTAAAGCTGAAATATAAAAGTAAACACAATTTGCAAAATATGTTGGTTAATTACCTCAAAACAGGTGCAGTATATATTTTTTTCTTCTAACGTTGGAAGCATGTTGATTCTTAAAGTACCTACTTGTAGAAATTAGTTCCAGGAACTCGTAATTATAAACCACAAGAGCGTTAAGAAGCAAAAGTGCACATAGATGCATACTCATTTTGGATGCCCTCGCTGCCAACCAAGCTATACATGGCTACATGACCAATATAACTCCAAAAAACCACCTCCATGGACCTCTAATGTGACCGACTTTTTTGACCTAGAACCTCATTATTATAGCAGCATCTTTTCGAAGGTTTAGTTATATTATATACATGAATTCATCCTTATCAACCCCCATGGTGTCATTTTTGAGGATAGTATAGAAGGTCTTCTTTGTTCCCCCTAAAATAAAAGGTGCTAACTGCTAAGCTTATTAAGAAAATGTTAAAAGCATGTTTTGTTAAGATAATGTTTACTTGAGTCTTTGGATCATCAAACATACCCCTTTCTACAACAACGACTGCATATTAGGTATCAGTTCTTGATGCCCACGCCAACATTCATTAGAACAATAATATCGTCATATACTCCTTTGGCGCAATACCTAAAAAAGAAAGACAACCCAAAAATCAAAAAAGTAAAAGACGCAAATAACAGTAAATAAAAATAATCGTTTAATGACCTAAATCACTAAGGTTTTTATGAACCCCAAGTTTATCTAAAATCAAAGGCCCGTATTTATCAATACAAAGCGCATCTAGTTCTGTCATGTCTTTGATAGCTCCAAAAAATCCCAGCAACCAAAAACTTGTTGGGACAATCAGTGAGACCCAATAGAAATTTGAATGAAAATTAAGTAGAGTCGATTGATATATCAATACAAATGACCTTACCCGGGAAAATTTAAAACATCTTTGTCATTTGATTAGTTCTGAGACAATTTTGTAACCGTCTTCATTATCTGTTGGGTTTGGCAGTTCTGCCGAGATATATGTGTCAACATCTTTGTCTTCACAAACTTTGGAAGACCCGCTGATCCCCAACAGCGAATGGCATTATGGAAGACCGTGTTTTTGGAATTCAATTGTGTATAAAACTGCATATATTAGAGAAAAGTGTGAATAAACCTTTATATGAGAATTGATGTAAAATGAGAAAAGATCTGTTATGTCACCAAAAGGCTTTGCATTTCGCACAAACTTTACATGGACACGAACTTTTATTTCTGTTAATGCAAGTGATGCCTAAAAACATTATTAGTGTTAACTAATCTTTCTAAGTTTTGATCACAACAAACTATACAACACATTTAGTGTAAAACGTAAAACGAATTATTTAACTAACACTATCATCAAGGTAATAATCATATCACTAACATTTCTTAATCATACTTAGTGATCATCAAAATGATTATACCTAAAACTCACTTTTGTTAATATGACAAAAGACTTTTTAATAAACTTTCTTTTTTAGAAAATGTTTTATTAAAATGGAAAATGTAAATTTGAAAATAGCATATTCCATATGCTATTAGAATATCCTTTGAAGGCTTAAAATACCTCAGATATTCCTACCCCACTAACAGACAAAAAACGGAGCGTAGTCTAGGGGCGAAACCTTAAGTAGCTAGGCGGTTCCCTAGCGATAAGGAACCACCAGGCTAGATAAGGTACCGCGCCTAGATAGCCGTTGTACATTGTCTCCTTTAAATAGTGGATCAAATCTCATTTTCATTAAGCCTCTCTGGACGTTTTCCTCAGCCCCTTTCTCTTTTCTATAGTATAATCATTAGTAAATGATCACTTAATATGTTAAGTATGTTTAGATATGATTATTGATAGGTGTGAAAACACCCATCCTTTTGCCACTTATTTCTTGCTAAAACGAGACAAAAACGCGTATTTAATATCATTTGTTTGGAATTATGCGTGGTTTTTGTGTTTGTTGTGTTTTCAGAGTCAACCGAATGAATATTGGAGAAAACATGGGATTGCACGGGTTTTATCGAAGAAAAAGATTCAAGACGAAGTATATTGTCCAAGAGATGAAAAAGATTTGAAGTCAATGGACCTATTTAAAGATTTATCGAAGAAAAGGACCAAAGATGGAAGATTTACATATGTCGAAGAACTCAAGTCTATTAAACGAAGAAATTAAAAGACGAGTTGAATTTATTCATCGACAAATCCCGAATCTGAGTCGAAAACGTCAACTTTACTGAAAAGACGAGAAGACAAAAAGAGAGAAGAAAATCCCACTCACCAACCAAGCCCAAGGCCTATAAATAGGATTCACCTCACAACTTTGGAAAAAAGCTTTTATTTTTCCTTGTTTTCTTTTCTTGTTTCGTAGGAAACCCACCACACCACTAGGGTGTTTGGTGATTTTTACTTTTCTTGAAATCCATAGATTTGTAAGTTTTAATCTTCCTTTTTGTTTGTTTAACATTAATCTTTCAATATCATCTTTCACTAAATCTTGTTCATCTTTCTCTTGTTGATTTAAAGTTTTCAAAGTTCTTATTTTGTTTGATTTGATCTAAAAAAGTAAGTGGGTTTTGTGTTTTTGTTGTTGGGATTTTATGTTTATCATCAATAGATGATTAGTGGTTAGTTTGGTTTAAATCTTTTGGTAAAAACTTGGTTATTTTGGTTAAAATCTTATCTATTATTTGTTCCCTGTTCTTCATCTTCAAACAGTGCCCAGATTCCGAATGAAGCTTTTTCCCCAGTTATTCCGAATGAGCCTTGTATTCCGAATGAAGTGATTTCCTTTTTATTCCGAACGAAGCATTTCTTTCTTTTATTCCGAACGAGCAAAACATTCCGGATAAGCTAATTATTCTGGATGAGCTGAACATTCCGAACCAAGCATCTTTCTCAAATATTCCGAACCAACCCAACATTCCGAACGAGCAAGTTTTTCCGGATCAAGATTTATTCCGGATGAGTGACATATTCCAGATGAAGGTGATTATTCCGGATGAGCATGTTATTCCGGATGAAGGAAATATTCCGAATGAAGTATTTTGTTTGATTATTCCGAATAAGCTAAACATTCTGAACCAACGATTTTCCTTATTTATTCCGAATCAATATTCCGAATGAGCATTCCGAATGAGCATATTTTTAACTTTTCTTATTTTCTAAGTTTTCTAAATTAAGTTTTTAAGTTAAGTTTTATTTATTTTTGAGTTCTAATTTTACTTTATTATTTCTAAATTGTTTTTAATTTGTATTGCTAAGTTGATTTTTAGTTAATCATTTTTTACTTACCTTTATCACTTCACGCATTTCACTTTTTAGTAGAATAGAAAATCCAATCCCCTCTTTGTCACCAAGAACGATAATTCCACTTGGAGCCGTGATCCATTCGAAAAGACACCGAGAACGAAACAACGACAAATCTCGAGAAGATACCGAGAACTTAAAACGAAACCCATACAAATATCAAGTATCAAATGGCGCCGCTGTCGGCTCTTTTCGTAGAGATTAATGGTTTTTTGTGAGAAACATTGGATTTTTGGATCCGTTCGCCGTGAACGTTACTTTCTTTGCAACAAAAAATTTCAAAAATCCTAAAAAATACAAAACTTTCAAAAACACAAAAAAAATAGAAAAACATAAAAACCCAAAAATATTTCTGCTTTGTTTTCTTTTGTAGGTGTATGCAAACCCGATCACGCACGCAACAAGCCACTCAAGCTCCTAGCATTCAACCTCCGGTTGCCGAGCCTCCAATTGTTCCAACGATGGATAATCAACCAATGATTGAGCTTTTGCAAGCGCATGTAGACGGCAACAATGATCCTATTGTCATTCCTGACGTCGCAGCCAACAATTTTGAACTAAAATCCGGCTTCATATAAATGGTCTCTGCTCAACCTTTCTTGGGGCGTCCAATGGATGATCCTCATGACCACATTCACCGGTTCCTTCAACTCACGAATACGGTCAAATACAATGGGGTCCCCCAAGAGGTAATTCGCTTACAACTTTTTCCTTTCTCCTTAGAGGGACAAGCCCGGCATTGGCTTGCAAAGGAACCCCCACAAAGTATTCTTACGTGGGCGGACTTAGAGACCAAATTCATAAATTACTTTTTCCCACCCTCACGTACTACCGCTTTGCGGAATGAAATTATTAATTTTGAACAAAAGTACGATGAGACATTTAGTGAAGCTTGGGACCATTTTAAAGATCTTTTGAGAAAATGCCCACCACATGGTTTTACCAAATGCATCAAATCAATACTTTTTACAATGGTTTACGCATGACGGACCAAGATTCACTAAATAGTACCTCGGGGGGGGGGGGGGGGGTAATATTTTGTCTAAGACTTCTAATGCTGCTTGGGATATTATTGAGAATAAGTCTCGTGTGCAAACCAAGAGTGTTCGGACCAATGTCGCTAGTGCTAGCACTAGTGATAACGACAAGCGATTTGATAAGATTACTACCCTTCTTGAATCACTTGCTCTTCAAACCGCTAACAATACCAAAACAATAAATGCTCAAAATGCTCAAGTCAATGCTTTGAGCCAACCATGTAAAATATGCGGTGGTCCTCACTCTTACACCACCTGTCCTGCCACCCAAGACTATCTTTGTGAGAATGTTAATGCAGCATATGGTACCTATCCTCAAGGAGGCTATCCAGCCCGCCCTTAAGGTGACCGTAACTTGCGAAGTTATCGTTCCTCCAATTTTCTTTCCCCACCCGGTTTTCCTCCTACCAACCCAAACCAACAACAAAACCTTAACCGCAACAATCAACAACAACCTCGAGCACCATACCAACCACCTCAAAGACAACCATATACACCTCAAAATCCTACCCAAGTTTACCAACCCGCTCCTTACCAACCACCTGCTTATCAAGCACCTCCTCCTACGCAACCCACCGTTTTGAACCACGAAGTTGAAACGTACATGCGGACGAATGATGCTTTGGTGAAGAATCTGCAGACCCAGATTATTAACTTAAAAGGAGATATGGTTAAACAAGGGAATGATCTTAGAGCCAATATGCGAAACTCTTTGAGTGTTCAAACCAATGACATCAGGGACATGATGGCTGGTTTCTTCCAAGGTAATCAACCCTCTTCTTCGGGTACTCTTCCGAGTAACACCGTTGCGAATCCAAGAGGGGAGATGAAAGCAATCACCACACGCAGTGGAAAAGGTACAAAGGAACCTGAGCTTCCTACACCTACACCCGTGATTGTGACCAAGGAAAACGAGTCCACTAATCCTATTCCTCCACCTTCTACTTCCCCAATTCCTCCACCTTCTACTTCCCCAATTTCCCCACCTCTTACTTCCACCCCTCCACCACCCAAGGATGTGAGTGAACCTACTATTCCAAAGCCTTCCTCTTCATCCGATATACCTTATCCCTCAAGGTTGAGGAAAGAAAAGCTTAAAAGCAAGGATGATATTCAAGTTTCAAACTTTCTTAAAATGTTTAAACAATTGAATTTCAATATCTCCTTCGCTGAGGCTCTCGCTCACATGCCTAAATATGCGAAGATGTTCAAAGATCTTCTAAGTGACAAGGAGAAGCTTCTCCAAATTGCTCAAACCCAACTTAACGAGAATTGCTCTGCGGTTCTCTTAAGGAAATTGCCAACCAAGCTTGGTGATCCAGGTCGCTTTTTGATTCCTTGCAACTTCCCGGGAGTAGAAAATTGCATGTCCCTAGCCGATATAGGAGTTAGTATAAACTTAATGCCATTAAGTGTGTGGAAGCAATTATCTCTCCCCGCGCTAGTCCCCACAAAAATGACTTTGGAATTAGCCAACCGTACGGTTGCTTATCCGATGGGGATAGCCGAAGATGTTTTCGTCGGCGTTGACAAATTCACCTCCCCGACGGATTTTGTTGTCGTTGACTACGAGATGGACCCCCGTGTTCCATTAATCGTTGGACGTCCATTCTTGAGGACCGGTTGCACTCTCATCGATGTAGCCGCGGGCGAATTAATCATGAGAGTGGGAGACGATAAAATCGTTTTCAACATGGGTAAACTTTCTACACAGCCTTCGAACAATGATAGCGTTAATTTCATTGATGTTCTTAATGAGGCTTATGAAGAACACTTTAATGATGCTTGTAAAAGCAATCTCTTGTCTCTACCCAATGTTGAGACCGTTGCCTCACTTGCTC
Source organism: Glebionis coronaria (assembly GCA_025667525.1). Taxonomy (NCBI): domain Eukaryota; kingdom Viridiplantae; phylum Streptophyta; class Magnoliopsida; order Asterales; family Asteraceae; genus Glebionis; species Glebionis coronaria. Next base: position 772,543 of record JANFOE010000471.1, on the reverse strand, counting down.
CGTCATTGACTCCTTTTGGAGAAAGTGATTTTCTTTGGGATGATTTTGAAGCTAGCTTGGGTTCATTTGATGTTAAAAATAATGATTCTTCCACCGATTGGGAAGAAGAAATTCGTACAATTGAGAAACTTCTCAATGAAGACCCTTTCTCTCCTACTTCTCCTAAAGCGGTTACTAATGATGATCCATCATTAGTTACACCATCTATCGAGGATCCTCCGGATTTCGAACTTAAGGATTTACCGTCTCATCTCGAGTACGTGTTCCTTGATGCCGATCAAAAGTTACCCGTCATCATCGCTAAGGCCTTGAAAGAAGAAGAAAAATCTCGCCTTATCGCCGTGCTTAAAGATCATAAGAAGGCAATTGCTTGGAAAATTTCCGATATCCGCGGAATTGATCCACACTTTTGTACTCACAAAATTCTCATGGAAGATAACTTCAAACCCGCAATCCAAATCCAAAGAAGGGTTAATCCATGAATTCATGACGTCATCAAGCAAGAAGTTATCAAACTTCTAGATGCCGACATGATTTACCCTATTTCGGATTCGCCATGGGTAAGTCCCGTCCATTGTGTGCCGAAGAAAGGCGGAATAACCGTTGTTCCCAATGAAAACAACGAGTTGATTCCTACTCGTCTCGTTACTGGGTGGAGAGTTTGTATAGACTATCGCAAACTCAATGATGCCACAAGAAAAGATCATTTTCCTCTTCCATTCATGGACCAAATGCTCGAGCGTCTAGCGGGTAATGATTTCTATTGCTTCTTAGACGGTTTCTCCGGGTATTTTCAAATTCTCATCGATCCTAAAGACCAAGAGAAGACCACATTCACTTGTCCTTACGGAACATTTGCTTACAAACGCATGCCTTTCGGATTATGCAATGCTCCTAGGACATTCCAAAGGTGTATGATGGCAATCGTCCATGACATGGTTGAAGAAACCATAGAAGTCTTCATGGATGATTTCTCGGTATATGGTGATTCTTTCTCTGCTTGCCTTGCCAATTTAGAACGTATGCTTAAGCGGTGCGAAGACACTCGCCTTGTTCTAAATTGGGAAAAATGACATTTCATGGTAAAGAGGTCATCATGCTAGGACATAAAATCTCCAAAGCCGGTCTCGAAGTAGACCGTGCTAAAGTTGATGTCATAGCAAAATTACCTCCACCTTCAACCGTGAAGGGTGTGAGAAGTTTCCTTGGTCATGCGGGCTTCTACCGATGTTTTATCAAAGACTTTTCTAAGATCGCTCGCCCGATGACCCACCTCTTGGAAAAAGATATTCCTTTTATCTTTTCCAAAGAGTGTATTGAAGCCTTCAACATTCTTAAGGATAAGCTAACTAAGGCACCGGTCTTGGTTACCCCTAATTGGGAGCTTCCCTTTGAGTTGATGTGCAATGCTAGCGACTTTGCTATTGGAGCAGTGTTGTGACAACGAATATACAAACATTTCCAACCGATCCATTACGCTAGCAAGACAATGAGTGGGGCGCAATTACATTACACGACAACCGAAAAAGAGCTTTTAGCTGTTGTCTATGCTTTTGAAAAATTCCGCCCCTATCTTGTCCTCTCCACTACCATCGTATACACTGATCATTCCGCGTTGAAGTAATTGTTAAAAAAACAAGATTCTAAGCCAAGACTTCTTCGTTGGGTTTTACTCCTTCAAGAATTCAAAATCAAAATTCGTGACAAGAAAGGAGCTGAAAACCTAGCCGCGGACCATCTCAGCAGACTTGAGGACCATACCAAGGGGATCATCCGAGCAAAGAGATCAATGACTCTTTTCCCCTTGAGACCTTATTGTCTATCAACTCCACTCCTGATGAGACCCCGTGGTTCGCAGACATTGCAAACTACTTAGCGGGTGGAATTCTCATCGACGGGTTAACATCCCAACAAAAGAAGAAGTTCTTTAAAGATATCAAGACTTACTTTTGGGATGCCCCGTATCTATTCAAACAATGTGCTGATTTGATAATTCGTCGATGTGTTGACGGACCCGCAGCTCTAGAGATTCTAGAAGCTTGCCACAAAGGACCCACCTGTGGTCACTTTGGTCCCAACTACACCGCCAAAAAAGTGTTTGACTCGGGATTCTATTGGCCCACCATTTATCGTGACGCTCACGAAATGGTTAAACATTGTGATGCTTGCCAAAGACAAGGCAACATCACACATAAAGATGAGATGCCTCAAAATTTCATTCAAGAATGTGAAATCGTTGATGTATGGGGCATCGACTTTATAGGGCCATTTCCCTCATCTAAAGGCAACAAATACATCCTTGTAGTCTTTGACTACGTTTCAAAATGGGTTGAAGCGAAAGCTTTACCCACTAATGATGCAAGGGTGGTTTGTAACTTTCTGAATCAGCTATTCTCTAGATTCGGCGTGCCTCGTGCCATTATAAGTGATCGCGGGACTCATTTTTGCAATGATCAATTCGCAAGAGTCATGTCAAAGTATGGTGTCAATCACCGTCTTTCCACCGCGTATCACCCACAAACTAATGGGCAAGCCGAAATCTCTAACCGTGGGTTAAAGCGAATTCTTGAATGAACTGTGGGAGAGCATCGTGCCTCATGGGCCGACAAACTTGATGATGCTCTGTGGGCTTTTCGTACCGCATATAAGACTCCTATTGGTTGCACACCATATCGTCTCGTGTACGGAAAAGCATGCCACCTCCCCATTGAGTTGGAACACAAGGCTTACTGGGCCTTGAAATGGGCAAATTTTGACGTCAACAAAGCCAGAGATTTGCGCAAGATCCAACTCAATGAACTTAATGAATTGAGGAATGAAGCTTATGAAAACTCTTTGATCTATAAGGAAAGAACTAAGCTCATTCATGACTCAAAGATTAAGAACCGAGAGTTCCAAGTTGGAGAAAAAGTTTTACTCTTTAACTCTCGGTTGATAATTTTTTCTAGAAAGTTGAAATCTCGTTGGTCCGGCCCATTCACCATTGCTCAAATTTTTCCATATGGCACTCTGGAGCTTGCTCAACCCAATGGACCAAATTTTAATGTGAATGGACAACGAGTGAAGTTGTACCTTGGAGAGGACATCTCTACTGAGATGATTCCATCCCTCTCCACCCTACCTTTAAATTAATTCGAGACCGAGTCAGGCTCGTGACTCGGTTAACAAAAACAAGCGCTCCTCGGGAGGCAACCCGAGTATCTATCCATTTTACCTCCTAAGTGTAGGGGGGCCTATATAGGTTGTTTGTGTTTGTATGGTGATGTGATTACAGGGATAAGCGCACTTTTGGAATCTTTGAAGAACCGTGCTCCCGTGTTATCCGCAATCCAGTTCTATCTCTCAACTATCGTAATTCAATTTTCTTCATACTCACATTTAAAATTGATCACTTTAGTTGTCTCCTCCTTAGCTTGATTTAACCAACGTGCACAATGTCATAAGTGTAGGGGAAACTTTTCCCACATGCTTAAACATTGAGGACAATGTTTATATTAAGTGTAGGGGAGACTTCTATCGAAGTTATAAGTGGACTTTTCCATTAAAGTTCCTTCATTTAACCGGTAAATCATCTTTTGCAGCATTTTTCAAATTTTTAATTAACTTTGGCCATATAGTCGTAATTTCAAATTTTTATGTCTTTTAATTCTTTCCTTTTATCGTTGCTTCCATATGTATATATTCCATAATAAAGTCAAAATATTAATAAAGTGGTTTAGCTAGTTTAGAAATCTTTGATATATTAGGCCCGTTGCGATTATTTTCACTCAACCCGAATAGACTTATCCAAGTTTATTCTAGCAAGTATCCTTAACCATGTAGACCTTAATTGGTTTATTAGGCTAAGCATCCACGAGTCCCGTTACTTGAGATTTTAAATTGTGGAGAATGAGAAATGATAGAGTCAATTATAAGTCGGTATTCTTACACAAGCACACTTGGTGTAATTATTAGATTTTCCTCCCATCGCTTGTAAATAAATAAATGCAATAAGTAAGGTCGTACAATTTATTGAATTACTTAGCTCTTAGCCCAAGATCGTTTAAAAGTTTCTCGGTAATGATAAGAGTTCATAGCCAAGGCATAACTAATGAAGCGGGGCGCGAAGATTGGCGAATCCGAAAAGGCCCTAACAAGGCATGAGGATTCCAATTTTATTGCTAAAGATCCAAGATGATGTGAAAAGCATTATTCCCAAAATCAATATGAAGGATCAAGACGCACGACGAAAAGCAATCAACTCCCATAAAGATCATGAAGAAGTCTATCCGAAAAGACGCTAACAAGGTATGAGGATAAATAGATCCAAGTCCGAAAAGGAGGCGGATCGTTGTATCTCAAAATCCCAAATTACGACTGAAGAAATAATGATGAAGTCGTGGTCAACAAAGTTGGAGTATCCCTCAAAATACTCCAAGTGAAGAAATTCTATAAACGAAGAGAAGACCATTATCTCAAGAACGTCTCTCAAGATATGAAGTATGAAGTACATGCCAAATATCGGCCCGAGAAAGGTCTCAAATCGTGAAGCGAGTTATGCCAAGATATGAACTTTTTGAGGTCTCGAGAAGCAGTTTTAAGAGATTTTGTCCTTTAGCTAAATATTAATCAAATCGTCCTACTTTGCTTTCAGCCTTAATAAACTATCGCAATAAGTCCAAAAATGCATCTTCATGATCATTCTAAGACAAAAATAAAATATAAGAGATACACCTAGGAATAAGGGATTTTAAGTTGTAATTAAGCCATGTGTGTAAGTGTTTGTTTTGCTAACTTATAATAACAATGATCTCGTTTTTAAGCTTAGTTTGGGGAACGTGAAACTTGAGGGTGATAAATCTTCGCAGCACCAAAGCCCTAATGTAAGTCCTTGATCTCTTTGCAAGTTATTTCCATGTAGCTATTTTCAAGTGAAAATGGTTTTCTATCCCTTTTGTTTTCTTTAAAGCTTTTATTTCTCTTTAGTACTTTCATTTTTGTTTAGTAGTATGTTAATAAGGCCAAGGTCGATTGATTATGAGAAAAGTGTAAATTTGCTTTGTCACTAAGCATTGCATGAGGGCATGGCAATGGTTAAGTGTAGGGGTTTGATAGGTGTGAAAACACCCATGCTTTTGCCACTTATTTCTTGCTAAAACGAGACCAAAACGCGTATTTAATATCATTTGTTTGGAATTATGCGTGGTTTTTTGTTTGTTGTGTTTTCAGAGTCAACCGGATGAATATTGGAGAAAACATGGGATTGCACGGGTTTTATCGAAGAAAAAGACTCAAGACGAAGTCTATTGTCCAAGAGATGCAAAAGATTTGAAGTCAATGGACCTATTTAAAGATTTATCGAAGAAAAGGACCAAAGATGGAAGATTTACATATGTCGAAGAACTCAAGTCTATTAAACGAAGAAATTAAAAGACGAGTTGAATTTATTCATCGACAAATCCCGAATCTGAGTCGAAAACGTCAACTTTACTGAAAAGACGAGAAGACAAAAAGAGAGAACAGAAGCTCACTCACCAACCAAGCCCAAGGCCTATAAATAGGATTCACCTCACAACTTTGGAAAAAAGCTTTTATTTTTCCTTGTTTTCTTTTCTTGTTTCGTAGGAAACCCACCACACCACTAGGGTGTTTGGTGATTTTTAGTTTTCTTGAATCCATAGATTTGTAAGTTTTAATCTTCCTTTTTGTTTGTTTAACATTAATCTTTCAATATCATCTTTCATTAAATCTTGTTCATCTTTCTCTTGTTGATTTAAAGTTTTCAAAGTTCTTATTTTGGTTGATTTGATCTCAAAAAGTAAGTGGGTTTTGTGTTTTTGTTGTTGGGATTTTATGTTTATCATCAATAGATGATTAGTGGTTAGTCTGGTTTAAATCTTTTGGTAAAAACTTGGTTATTTTGGTTAAAATCGTATCTATTATTTGTTCCCTGTTCTTCGTCTTCAAACAGTGCCCAGATTCCGAATGAAGCTTTTTCCCCAGTTATTCCGAATGAGCCTTGTATTCCGAATGAAGTGATTTCCTTTTTATTCCGAACGAAGCATTTCTTTCTTTTATTCCGAACGAGCAAAACATTCCGGATAAGCTAATTATTCCGGATGAGCTAAACATTCCGAACCAAGCATCTTTCTCAAATATTCCGAACCAACCCAACATTCCGAACGAGCAAGTTTTTCCGGATCAAGATTTATTTCGGATGAGTGACATATTCCGGATGAAGGTGATTATTCCGGATGAGCATGTTATTCCGGATGAAGGAAATATTCCGAATGAAGTATTTTGTTTGATTATTCTGAATAAGCTAAACATTCCGAAACAACGATTTTCCTTATTTATTCCGAATCAATATTCCGAATGAGCATTCCGAATGAGCATTATTGTTAACTTTTCTTATTTTCTAAGTTTTCTAAATTAAGTTTTTAAGTTAAGTTTTATTTATTGTTGAGTTCTAATTTCACTTTATTATTTCTAAATTGTTTTTAATTTGTATTGCTAAGTTGATTTTTAGTTAATCATTTTTTACTTACCTTTATCACTTTACGCATTTCCCTTTTTAGTAGAATAGAAACCCAATCCCCTCTTTGTCACCAAGAACGATAATTCCACTTGGAGCCGTGATCCATTCGAAAAGACACCAAGAACTAAACAACGACAAATCTCGAGAAGATATCGAGAACTTAAAACGAAACCCATACAAATATCAAGTATCAAATATCCTCTTGATCCCCTCCTTTACCTTGTCCAAAGATAAGATCACTCACTAACTAGTGTTGTGATAAAGATGAATCCATGAGCTAGTCACATTCATCATGATACCCTTTTTGTTTTATGTTAATCCATTGTATTTATGAATACTTGGACTAGTTGTGTTCATTCAAGTTATTTGTGAATACTTAGATTTGTTGTGTACATCCATTGCATATGTGTTTGCTTGGATTTATGTTGTGTAGATCCAAGATACATGTGGTGTACTTGGATATGTTTAGTTGAGTTGTAATAGATTGATTAGAAGTTCTCACTAAACTATAAAGTGATGTGGTTGTGTCTTGTAAGTTCTCACTTAACTAGAAAGTGATTAGTAGTTGTGTTGTGTGAAGTTCTCACTTAGCTTCAAAGTGAAGAGTCATGAAGATTGGTTCTAGCTTTGGATTAGAACTCGACATCTAGCCTTGTGTCGTAAAATGGTGAAGTAGGCAACGTCGTGAAGATTGGTTCTACCTTGAGATTAGAACTCGACATCTAGCCTTGTGTCGTTAAATTGTGAAGTATGCAACGTTGTGTAGATTGGTCCTAGCTAAAGATTAGGTCTCGACATTTAGCTTAGTGTCAGAAAATAATTTAAGCGACGATGTAAGGTTTTCTCCGCCAAGAAGGGAGCTTGTGGATATAGTGGAAATCTCGAGTAGGTGTACTCGAGGAGTGGAGTAGAAACGATGATAGAGCCTCGTTGTCGAACCACTATAAATCTTGGTGTCTTCCCACTAGGTTGTCTCCTTCCTTACTCTTTACTTATTTCATTATCATTACACTTACCTACTATCTTTGCTAGTGCATTTGAATTGAACCTAATCATTATGCAACTTAGCTTCAAGTAAAAGATAGTTTTGATACAAACCAAATTGAAAGTAATTTTAGTTTGGTTGCCAATCAAAGAGAAACTATTCAACCCCCCCTTCTAGTTTCTACACTTTCTAATACACGGCTCTGATCTACAACAGTGACATATATCAGCCTATTCAAACAAACAAATATGTTTATATATTAACACACTAAAATCTATCTACCCTAGAAAGAATTTAAAAAATTACCTTAAGAAAAATACATCTGCACATTGCATAAATGGGTAGAATGTTTAAGCAGTTGTTGAATCATCCTTCTCATAACGCCTCATAATTTGACAACACCTAAAATAATTGGAGCAGCTTTTGTTAGCTTGTTAACATTGATTGTTTTCAGGATGCCTTGTTCAGCAATAAGGACAGAGCACAAACCCAAACCAGCACATAAGCAACTTTCTAAAATTATAATATACTACGTAACTAACAAAAGATACTGGGCTGGGGTCGATGTATAGCTAGAAAAAAAGCACAAGGTAGTATGACGGATATCGGGCAAAGTAAATTAAAAAAACATTTTTTAGTCTATCTATAGAAGATATCGTATGAAAAAAGCAACAGATTCTTTTTGTTACCGTGAAAATGATTCAATACAGTTATCACATGACATACTATCAAAATAAATAAATAAAAACATACCAAGCAAACTAATGAAACTATCACCTCTTCAACCATCTTAAATAATCTACCACGTAGGCTTTAATGGGACTTCTAAAACTGTCCAACCGTCATAGCCTGAATAGAGGAACCTTAATACACCAATCATCCTGGAAAGGAATAGGTCTAACCGTTTGGTTACTTTATTATCCATCTTTAGAATATACATAGAAGAGTTTAATGTGCAACATATTGTGAAAAAAAAGTTCCGGACACAAAAGACCTTAATACATATTGCATACTCTTCCTATTCCTACGCCTACTAATAACTAAGAATCTTCACGACCACCACTCATCTAATTCTCAACCTTAATATACACAAAAATAGCTCATGTAACACAGTTTTATACAAAGATGAACACTCTTTTTTTTCTTTCCTAAATGAATTTAGGATCATTAACATATATGTTTTTAAGGCAAAGTATATAATAAGAACTAAAGGAAACAACTACAGAAGCATTGGCAGCGCAAGCCCTTTAGCATTTGGGATTGAAACATGAGTAAAAGTTATATAGCATTTGGGATACATGTAACTACAAAATGAAACACTCAAGCATCCAAGCAAACACTTGAGGGCAAAACACAGAGAAAGTTAAAGAACTTGGGATGTGAGGAATAAGTAAGTACCTCCTAGTTTGATCAACAAGATACAATATTGTACTTAAGCAAAACAACTCGAATTAGGGTTGTATCATATCAATTTATCCAATCTTAACAGAAAATAATTATACCCGAGAAAGTAATGTTATTAGGGATTATGATATTTAGGAGCAGTGACCAAATAACAAAATCATAAAGATCGAAAGTAGCATAAGATTATTCATACGATTCGGGGAGAAATAAATTACCTGGAAGAAGTGATTACGTTATTCAGAGAAATAAGTTGTTGGGATAGATTGATAGAAAATATAAAAAAAGCAGTTGCAGATTTGAATGATGAGATGAAGATGCGAATAGAAAACTGTTACTCTAGTAGGTTGGAATTACGAGGTCGGTTTATGACGTCAGAAAGGAAGGTTATGTCATTCAAAAAGATTTCTTTTATTAAAGATAAAGATATGACCGCTTGGTGCCGGTCATAATACCAATCATTTTTGTAGTCTTAACAGACTCCAAACGGTCATTGGAACAAATTTGAAAGTTTAATGACGATATTAGTAATTTCTGAAGTTCGTTACCTATATGTGTAAAAGATGAAAAGTAAGTTCCTAATATATAGACTTAGTTATGGTTCTTAATTTTAGTTTATAATTAAATAGGTTGTTTTTTTTGCATATGACATATCCATACCCCCAATTCAAAAACATCTTTAGATACCCATTTGTTAAATAAGTTGTTTTCTGCAAGTCATTGTAGTGAAGTCAATTTAAGAACCAAACTTAGAGACCACGTAAACAACTAATCTCTTGTAGTTCATACACGAAAGTCTAACTGAACAAAATATAATCCAAATGAAGCAACTTGCAGCTAGCATGCCTCAAAAGAATGTTACAAGAGAGCACAACAATTTAAAAAATTTATAAGTTTTTCAAAGTATTTGTGCGTTGTGTCGGAAACTTGCCTATAAAGTATTAGAAGTCAAAAGTCATAAAAAATAACACAATCCGCAACACGTAATATAAAAAAGTCATAAAAATAACATATTTCGTTTGCGTATTTGAAAACCTATATATACTAACAGTTAGAGCATATGCAATGCATAGCTTTACTAAAAGCTTTTCACTGTTTCAAATAGTTATTGAAATGCTTTTTAGCATTGCAACATAAGACTTTTTAAAAGACTTTTCAAAATGACTTGGGCTACTCCACTCCTCGAGTATACCTACTCAAGATTTCCACTATATCCACAAGCTCCCTTATTGGCGGAGAAAACCTTACAACGTCGCTTACATTATTTTCCGACACTAAGCTAAATGTCGAGACCTAATCTTAGCTATGACCTATCTACACAACGTCGCCTACTTCACAATTTTACGACATAAGGCTAAATGTCGAGTTCTAATCCAAAGCTAGAACCAATCTTCACAACGTCGCCTACTTCACCATTTTCCGACACAAGGCTAGATGTCGAGTTATAATCCAAAGCTAGAACCAATCTTCACGGCTCTTCACTTTGAAGCTAAGTGAGAACTCACAAGACTCATACACACATCACTTTATAGTTTAGTGAGAACTATCACAAGACACATTACAACTCAACTAAACATACCCAAGTACACATATGTAACTTGGATCTACACAAGCAAATCCAAGCACACACATATGCAATGGATGTACACAACACAAATCCAAGTATTCACAAATAGTTTGGATGCACACAACTAGTCCAAGTATTCACAAATACATGGATATACACGAAACGTAAATAAACAAAATGATGAACATGACTAGCTCATGGATTCATCTTTATCACAACACAAGTGTGTGAGTGATCTTCTATTTGGACAAGGTTAATGAAGGGAACAAGTGATCATTTACTAATGATTAGGATTTAGAAAAAAGAAAGGAGGCAGAGAAAACTGTCCAAAAAGGTTCTTGGAAAATGTATATTTGATCCACTATTTATAGGAGACAAGAAGTAACGGCTAGCTGCCCGCGGTTCCTTATTAGAGCATGCTGTTCCTTATCGATAAGGAGCCACCTAGCCACTTAAGGAGCCGCCGGAGTAGACTCCGCTCCTTTTTGTCTCTTAGTAAGGTAGGAATATCTGAGGTAGTTTGAAACCTTCAAAGGATATTCTTATGGCATATGGAATATGCCATATTGAAATTTTCATTTTACATATTAATAAAACATTTTCTTAAAAAGAAAGTTCATTAAAAAATCTTTTGTCATCTTGACAAAAGTGAGTTTTAAGGCTAATCACTTTGATGATCACTAAGCATGATTAAGATATGTTAGTGAGATGATTATTACCTTGATGATAATGTTAGTTAGATAATTCGTTTTACGATTGTGTTCGGCAATAAATATTTTGTATAGTTTGTTGTGATTAAAACTAAGAAATATTAGTTAACACTAATAATGTTTTTAGGCATTACTTGCATTAACATAACTTAATACAAATATCGCGTATCACCGTATCGGTCCTTAATCGATTTCATCACACTTCACTCTAATGGCTACTAACGAGGATTCACTAGCAGCGACTCCCGATACATGATCCGTTGGATATATGTATAGCGTATATTGTAACAACGACGAATTCTATGGTTTCCTTAAAATCTTAATTAACGGGTTAGACTTGCATGTCTATTCAATTTCCCCGGTAAAATCTCATGAAAAGTGTCTACGTATCCACTTGACGTTTAACCACCTTTAAGGGAACTAACCCTTGTTGGTGAGTCATTGAACCTTGTTGTCCCATGATTTGGTGATTATAGATACACGAATTGTAGAAAGAAAGATAGAAAATAGATGGATTTTAGAGAGAGAAAGTAGAGAGAGAAAGGAGAGAGAAGGTGGAGATAACAAGGTGAAATTAGATTAAAGAAAATGAATCATCCAACCCTCCTAACATGCTAGGAGGGTCCTTATATAGTCCACCCACATGCGGGCTTCTAATGGACTATATTTGTTTTGGGTCGGGCTTGAATAAATGCTTAGTACCTTAAAAGAGACCTTTTAAGCTAACCATCAAGCCCGTAATGTCACGAATATTTTAACTAACTATTACAACGTTCTAATAAATGTTACAAAATAAATCAATGACCGAACATTCTTGTTTGACTCAATATTTTGAGGCTAACAATCTCCCCCAATGTGAGGTCATTCCTCTTTATCATTTGGTGTTTTATAGAGATTACTAATCTCTTCATAAATGAGTCTTGAACGTGTAATAGTAGTCTTGTTCCTTCATGCTATGATCTTGAGCCTTTGTAGTTGTCTTTTGACTTTGTCTTTAATCTTGAGATCTTCAAATCACCCTTGACTCGTCTTTGCCAACTTGCGATCTTGTGTCTTCTTCCACATGCTCACACTATCCACAATCTTGAAAACTTGATCATCAGAGTTGCAGAAGTCTTTAGCTTTCTTGATTGTTGAATATGTCTTTGGGCATGAGTATGTGGTTTTGAACCTTCGACTTTGCTTAGTACACCGTAACGTCACCTTCTTAAGACAAAACATAGACACGGACTGAATGGCTTTGATATTCGTCCTAAATCGGTAGCATTTTACCTCCGGTCGGCGAAGACCGTTACACGATATTAAATATCGTACATGTGATAAGATAGATTCAATTAAGAATCTCTTTGAAAGGCTTTCTTGACTGTACTAGCCGTTCTCTTTACTCGACCGTCTCAAAGCAAGACTGCGAACGTAAAGAGTGAATCAATAGGATAAATATCCACTTGATTAAAGTCGTCAATTAATATTCCTGGAACAAGTTTGATTCATAAAGAATCTTACCATTGTTACTTTCCAGTTGACACAAGCTTGATTCATAAGAATCTCGCAAGTCACCTACCATAGCGCTGTTTGATGTTGACGCTAGAAGGATTTCCATTCGTCACTGTAAACTTTAATAAATATCACTCTGAATGTTCTGGCAAGACCATAAAGATATTGCGTAGAAACCTGAAACGAGTTTGAATAAATTTAGAATCAAACCACTGTTGTTTTTTAGTTTTACACATGTTCAATTCATGATGAATCTCACATATGACCTACCGCAGTGCTGTTTGAAGTTAACACTGCAAGGATTTCCACTCATCATCGTGAATACTAAGTAGTATCACTCTGAGTGTTTTAGAAATACCGCAAGGATATAGCGTAGGACTCTCTTTACTATCATTTTGTGTGTCCTAACGAGATTTGATTGATCTCTTGGCTCTAGACTCGATTTGTACACTTTTAGTGGTCGGAGGCTGGAGCAAATGCCACCTATTCAATATTAACTATCTCGGAGTGAGAAAGTCAATAGAAGTCGTGTTATTCTCCGTGACAATAAGACAAACTTCTTTTGAGAGAAGCCTGAATCAGCTGGGTAAGGGTTGTGCATTGCATCACTGGGCCCATGATGTGTTGTCTTCATGATGTGTTGACCCGGTTTCTGCCTAAGTTGTATGGAGGGCTAATTTATTTTCACCCTTTATCCTTACATTTATTTTTCATTCTTCAACCCCTTCAATGCTTCAGTACTTAGTCGGCATTCAGCTTCGTTCACATTCTACTCCATCTTTCCTAAGGACTTCTAATAATCTATTGGATTATCCCTGGGTAGATCCCTCCGGTTCTGGTTGGATCATAGGACTTAAACCTAACAACCCTTTTGACACCAATAACGTCATGAATTAAAGATGTTTTGGGTATTTGATCAAACCATAAAACCAATTGAAAATCTAACAAAGTGTTTGAAAATAATTTAACACTTTGCTAGTTTTGTCATTTCATAAATGCCCCCCCTTCACATGTGCATCGATAATCGAAAGTGTTTCGCACATGTGGGTAAGAGTTAAAAGTGCTTGAGTCTATTAGATCACATTTTAATCACATTTTCCCCTATCTTTTATTATATTAAATCTTTTGATATTAGAGATACCAAATTTGATTAAAATACATTTTGTTAAATTGTCTTGAAAAACTTCGAGAAAAACATGTGTCTTATATAGCATGAATTTTGGAACGTCCCCCCTCAAAAATTGATCCAATTAAATTGTCATTATGAGGATGTGATCCACATTTCACTTTTTGAGGATAAGAGTTGTTGAACACACAATTTTAGAAAGATTTGAATAATCATTTATAAATTCTTGAAAAATTGTGTTCAACACCTTTTTATAAATCAATCTTTTTGATGATATGGTTTTTCTAAAGCATAAACTTGAGTTCATAGACTTTTGAATGTCTTGACGAATCCAATAAAGTGTAAAAAGATTTCTCTTCTTTTGTTGAGAGTAAGAGCACTAAATCGTACACCCCCCCATGAATAGAGTTCGGGGTTGCAATCTAAAAGTGATTACAAGCCATTGTGTTGAGCTCAAAGCGTTGTATGTGTTGTGACAAGCTCAACCCGAGATAGATTGCTCTACCCGTTTTTAGAAAAATTGTTCAAAAGAGACATTTTCCGTTTAAAAGATAGGAATGACATGTTTTGAAAAATATTTACAACTTTCATTCGAGCTTTATGTACACACCCGTGTCGTTATTGAGCGACATTTCTAGGTACGTCCATATTATCGATACTGAAAGACATGTCGAGAAGATAATATTTTTGGATTTTCAAAGATTTTTTAATTTTGTAGTTTGCTTTTTGATTAATATTTACAAGTAGATGTTTGATAGGTGAATCAAGCAAGCTTCTTTGCCAGAATCTCCAGTTCTGCTGGAGTCAAACATCTCATACCAATTTGCCTAAATAGGTACGCAAACCTCTCTTTCGAAAGAGCTTTTATAAACAAGTCGGCTAATTGGTAATCCGTTCCAACAAAGAATAATTCAACGATACCTTTTTCAACTTATTCCTTTATGAAGTGATATCGGACAACAATGTGCTTCATGCGGGAATGCTGTACCGGATTGCAGGAGATGCCTATGGCCGACTTTGAGTCACAATACATAGGTACTTTATCAAAGTGGAAGCCATAATCTGTGAGTTGTGTTCTCATCCAAAGAACTTGAGCACAACACGCAGATAGAGACACATATTCTGCTTCAGCTGATGATAGTGACGTGCAATCCTGCTTCTTGGAAGACCATCCCACAAGCTTATCTTGACCTAGAAATTGTGCACCACCAGAAGTACTTTTGCGTGTATCAAGACACTCTGCATGATCAGAATTTGAATAGGCCGTTAGAAAGAAACAGGTTTCCCTCAGATACTAGAGTCCCATGTGAATGGTATTCTTAAGGTATCGAAAGATCCGTTTAACCTCATTGATGCGCTTTTCAGTAGGTTAGGATTAATATCGTGCACAATAGCATGTATCATGTGCAATATATGGTCTGCTTGCTATTAAGTACATGAGGGAGCCGATCATGGAACGATATCTCGTTTGATCTATGGCATCTCCCTCCAAATCAGCATCTAGGAATGTGGTTGACAATGGGGTCACATGAGGTCATACCATGCTTTTTGATTATCTCTTGACAATACTTAGCTTGGTTAATAAAGATACCAATTGGGGACTGGTGAACTTGAATTCCTAGAAAGAATTTTAGTTCGCCCATTATTGACATTTCAAATTTGTTGTGCATTACTTTTTCAAACCATTTTGAAAGTTTTGGGTTTGTAGACCCGAAAATAATGTCATCAACATAAATCTGCATGGGCAAAATATCATCCCCATATTTAGAAGTGAACACAGTTAGATCAATGGAACCTTTTGAGAAGCCTTTGGATACCAGAAATTTCGAGAGCTCATCGTACCACGCCCTTGGAGCTTGCTTGAGTCCATAAAGTGCCTTGTGGAGACGATACACCTTGTCAGGATAATAAGGATTGACGAATCCTTCTGGCTGCGTGACATAGACTTCTTCCTTCAAAGGACCGTTAAGAAAAGCCGTCTTCACGTCCATTTGATAAACGGTGAATCCCTTATGTGTAGCATAAGCAAGGAAAATCCTGACAGCTTCCATGCGAGCGACTGGTGCAAATGATTCTTCAAAATCAATACCCTCTTTCTGGCCATACCCCTTAGCCACTAGCCTTGATTTGTTCTTGATGATCGTATTATATTCATCCATCTTGTTTTTCCAGATCCATCGAAGATTTAAAGGTTTTACATCGTATGCTCTGTCAATAAGTTCCCAGACTTCAAGTCTTTCGAATGGTTGAAGATTATCCGTCATCGATTCAATCCAAGTGTGATCTTACAAGGCTTCTTTGATGTTTTTCGGTTCAGTTGTACTCACGACGAGTGCAAACATACAAACATCTCCATATGTTTCAAGTTGCCGTCTCGTGCGAACAGCTTGTGAAGGGTTTCCAATTACTTGTACGAAAGGATGATCTCGGGTCCAATGATTTGTAGAAGGATGTCGTTGATGGAACGTATGCATATTTGACGGATCAACATGGCGAGTAGAATACTCTCCTGTTTCATATACCGCTGTACTAAATGGGTTGATAAATTCGTCTCCGTCATTTAATGCATGATCTGCGTGATTCGTGTTCTCTTGAGCAATAACAGTGGTTGTGGATGTTGTAGGAACGTGTGTAGATGTGATATTTTGAGGATGTAAATCTGCAGCAACCCATGTTGAAGTAGATGTAGTTGTATTTTGTTGACGATGAACGGTATCATCATTCATATCACGAGTGACAGCGGAAGACTTCATACAACTTGTTTTTCTCCGGTGAAATATTCATCATACATAGGTCCATATAACATTTCCAACTCTTCAATAGTCGTATCTATTGTCATATCAGCTCCTGGAACATGTGGTTGAACCAGCTTTGAACTTGGCGGTTCATCATTGCTGTTGTTGTGAGTTCCGAGTTCCGTGCGGTTGTGAACGGAAGTCGTTTGTCGTTGTGGATCGGGACTTAAACTGTTGTGTTCAAGTTCAATTTCTTGCAATTCATCAAACCTTATGTGAATGGATTCGACAAGAAATCGTGTTCTCTTGTTGTAAACTATATATCCCTTAGAATGTGCTTCATATCCCACTAGAATACATGCATCACCTTTCTCTTTCATCTTGTCGA
Source organism: Glebionis coronaria (assembly GCA_025667525.1). NCBI lineage: Eukaryota > Viridiplantae > Streptophyta > Magnoliopsida > Asterales > Asteraceae > Glebionis > Glebionis coronaria. Next base: position 755,620 of record JANFOE010000471.1, on the reverse strand, counting down.
GATTTTCACCATCTCGAATAATGTAGCAAGTACATCCAAAAACATGAAGGTGTTTGACTGAAGGCTTTCGATCATGAATTATGTGATATGGCGTCTTTTCGTGTCTAGGAATAATTAAGGAGCGGTTTTGTATGTAGCATGCGGTTGACAGGGCTTCGACCCAAAAGTATAGAGGTAGTTTTGAAGCGGATAACAATGTTCGAGCAGCCTCAACCAAAGTACGGTTTCATCTTTCTACAACACCGTTTTGTTCAGGTGTTCTAGCAATAGATGTTTCATGGTCAATCCCTTCGTCTTCAAAATATTTCTTTAGAGTTAAATTCAAAATTTTTGTGCCTCTATCAATACGAACTACTCTTACTTGAGTTTGAAGACCACGTTGTATTAGCTTTAGGAAGTTGATGAGAACTTCTAGAGTTTCATCCTTGGACCTCAAGAAGTGATTCCATGTGTACCTTGAGTAATCATCGACAATGACCAAAATGTACTTCTTCCCATTGATACTTTGAACATGCATAGGACCACACAAATACATATGAAGAAGATCTAACCGTCCTTTAGAGCTTGGTGTATTTTTGGTTTTGAAACTACTTCTTTTAGCTTTACAAAGCTCACAAGATGAACAAAGATGATCTTTGATGAATTTAAAGTTTGGAAGGCCTCTCATAATATCTTTCTTAGAAAGCAAGTTGATGGTATCAAACTTGAGATGTGATAGACGTTGATGCCATAACCATGCTTGAGTTGTTGAAGCTTTAGCCATGAAACAAATTTGAGTTGTGGAAGTTGAGTCTTGAAGTGAAATTGTGTAAAGATTTGTACCCCGTGTACCAGTGAGTAAATCATTCCAATCATATGAACAAAACATGTCTTCTTTCTAAAAGCAACCTCCAAATCTGCATCACAAAATTGACCAACCGAGAAAAGATTGTATTGAGCCCTTCGACGTAGTATACCCTTTTGATCGTGATATTTCCTTGAACCAAATCTCCATATACTAGGATTGGTGCAAATTGATCATTTCCAAATTGGACCGTACCCAGTAACTTCTCGAGGAAGTTAATTAGAAGCTTGAGATTCCCCGTCATGTGCTTTGTGCATCCGGAGTCCAGTATGAAGAGAATTATTTGTATCACCTACAGAAGAATTAGAACGCGATTGAGCATATACTAAATTGGATTCCATGTTAGTTGTGATAGCATAGTCATTAGTTTCCTTAGTTAAATCACTTAAAGGCATACTAACACTCGTTGTCACGTTTTCTGTCCTAACCTTTGGCATACATTTGTATCCTGGAGGACACTGATTAGCAAACCACCATTTCCAAGACTTACTAGCATACTCATATAATTCCCTAATTCCGCTTCTAGAGTTCTGAGTAGTGGAGTCTGATGCAACATTATGCTTAGAGGGGGTTGCAACATAATGGTTCACTTTGCGTTTGGGTTTACTAGTACTAATAGGCACAACACTTTGCTTCTTAGTTCTAGTAGCCACGCCATCGACATTGTTCAAAGCACACTTAGAATGATTAGCGTTAACACTTTTTCCACATTTTACACAAACAAACTTAACATTCAAAGCATTCAAATCGTCATTACACGCGATTACAGAATTTTTATTCTTAAAAACATTTAAATTCCTATGGTGTTCTTTTACTTTTTTCATTATACCGTGACCCTTGTTTTGCCAAACCTTATCATTCAATTGAGTGCTCTTAAGCTGAGGCCGACTAACACTAGTAGTGGAGACTACTCCTGTAGTAGAAGACACACGAGTATTAATGTTTCTAGAAGTCTGAGGTGATTGACTAACTTGGTTGTTTGTGGGTTTAGTGATCATTCTATACATCCATGGTTTAATCACATTATTGTTTTTAACGCTTGGTGCTCGAACATCTCTTATGGGTTGAGTATGTGGTAACCTTTCCATTCCAGCCATCTTTGGGGCAAACCCGGTTTTTGCAAACGAAGAATTTGAGAAAGCAAATGGTTTTCCCAAGATAGATGGTTTATTAACCTTATATGCATTTGGTTGTCTAACAACTTGTTTCAAACCTTTAGGTTCCACAACTTTCCCACCTATTTTAGCAACGAGTTTTTTCAACTCTCCTATTTCTATGTCTTTTTCTTGTAACTGAGCTTTCAAATATGTGATTTCCTTACTTTTTTCATTAATTGAAAGAAATGATTCAGAAAGTTTTTCTTGCACATTATAATCTTTTGGAAGTCTACAGAGGTTATCTTGTAACGCAAGTTCTAGAGTATGACATTGTTGTTGAAGAAAATCACATCTTTGTTTATAAATCATAAAGTCCTTGTTATTAACGTTTTTCGAAAGCTCAGTTTCAGGACGTTCACATTTTGTGACCTTATCAAGATATTTTCATGCAACATCAGAAGATTCATCTAACTTAGCACAAGATATAACATAAACACACATAATATCTTTTGACAAGCATTCTTGCAAGACTAGATCATATGCTTTTGAAAACTCTTCTCTCTTAGGTTTATGGTCATCAATTTCTTTTTCAAGAGATTCCACATATTTCAAATCATCAAAAATTTCTTGTTGAATTAATGTTTCAAATTCTAAAGCATGTTTCTTTGCTCTTTCCGCAAGTGGAATCAAAATGGTTTTCACAGGCACAGTTATATCGTGAGGAATTTCTTTGTCACCCTTCAAACGTTTACGTTTTTTCCAATCGTCATCAACGACCGTTTTGAAATTTTCAATGTTTTGTTTAAGAATACTGAGTGCCTGCTTACTCTTGTTATTATTATTATTATTATTATTATTATTATTATTATTATTATTATTATTATTATTATTAATATTATTATTATTTTATTATTATTATTATTATTATTATTAATTTTTTTTTTAATAATAATTATAATATTATTATAAAGAAACATTACACAAAGTTGGATGGGAGTCTAGACACTAATTGCGCTCCCACCCCTTTCTGAATACAAAAACTAACTCTATGAAAGATAAAAGTACCACTCTTAACATTATTTGAGTGGCTAATGGAAATCGACTTAATACGTGAAAGCGTGTCCAAAGCCTTCACATCGAATTCACCGAAAGTAGAAAAAGCAAATGGTACAAACTTGTATCCGTTGTCCTCACATATTGACACATACTTTTTGTTTTTCTTCTCCACAGCATTCTGCAAAGCTACGTTAGGAGCCCAGGTTGTCGCCCCTGTGCCATCAAAAGGAGAGATGCAGGTCACGTCCAAACACGCGTCTTTACCTTGGAGCCAATTAAACAGTAAAAGGTCTGCAGGCCGTAGGTCTTTCCCGTCCTCTGTAATGAAACCCAGTGGAGCCTCCTTTCGCACCATGATCCCAGCCTTGGAACATACATCAACAAGAATATCACGCACTAAATTATGTCTAAACTTTACTCCTACTTCACTAGAACAGTGAACTGCATGATCTCCCCATTGGTCCATCCGATGCGCATTGCAACTCGGGCATAAGATACCTTCAGAGAACATAGGTATTGCAAGCCTATAACACAACACAGAACGGAACTGACGGTGGTTCATCCTCTGCCCCAGCCCATCAATCAGAATAGCGAATAGGAAATCTTGTACGTGTGGGGCGCGAATGGAACTTATAATAGCTACATGTCTTGGAGTTAATGAGTACTTACAAGCAAGGTCTTTCTCAATGACACCAAAGTAAAACTTTGCCAAAGTTTTCATCATTTGGGTGGCAGAAGTGCAAGTGGTAACAGAGAGCACGTCAATGCTGCAAGTAGTGTTGAAAGCATCAAGAGCATGCTAAAAAGTAGAACCATGCGATTCAATGCCAGTCTTCAATAGTATCTTGGCCTGAAGGGCGCTCGTTTGCAAACGAGAGGCAAGAAAAGCATACCAGATAATGTCTCCCGCTGAAAGGATGCCCAGGCCACCCAACTTGATTGGGAGAGTGGCAAGCCGCCATTGCCAATCACCAAAACCTGGCCCTGAAGCGGTAACAATCTTATCCAAAGAAGCACGTAACGCATGATCAAACTGAACTTGGGCCTCTAGTAAAGACAATGGAGAGCATGTCCTTAAAGCATAAGATAGTTTCGCAACCCCAGCACAATTGCGAAGTAGAAGGAGTTCACATTGGGGATCACGAAGCTTATGTACTGCCTCCATTAACGAGATGGTTTTAGCAACCCTTTTCAAAGCCAAATCGCGGCAAAAACCTTCATTCAAACTGACTGAACCTCCCAAAAGTTTGACACCATTAAGCGGGCGAGAGATATTTATAGGAAATACACCATTCACCCTACTTCTAGGATCCTCCAGTGGCCAGAAAAGTTCAGTCTTATCAACATTCAAAAACAAACCACGAGCCGGACCATCAGTCTTGATGATGTCAAGAGCCTTTGCTACCATTAGGGTATCACCAATAATAGTACCATCGTCAAGATACCAAGCTTGTACAGTAAGCTCACATGAACTATTAATACTGTGAATCAAAGGATGCAAAGCTAGGGAAAATAACAAAGGACCCAAAGGATCCCCTTGTTGAACCCCTTAACAAGACCAAAGAATAAAGTCATCATAGTATAGCCTAGCAGGTCGATCATAACAAAACTCAACCCATGAAGCAATCGATGGACACCGCCTCTTGGTTTCCTCAAGTAATACACATATAATTATTATTATTATTATTATTATTATTTGTTATTTAAGTGTAGGGTTTATTTTGACAAGTTGTTGGAAGTTCAAGGGGAACTTGTGTGAAGATTTGGAAGTTGCTAAGGTTGTTATGATAGTTGTATATAAGCTCATTGTTAGCTTATTTTTACTTTAGCCGTTCTTATTTTTTCACACACAAAACTTGTAATCGTTCTCTGGTGTTGGTTGTTCTTGAGCAATCTGTTTTGATCAAAGCTTCTGTTTATTTCCTTTGTATGTACGATCACAAACCCAGGTATTACATTTTAAGTAATAGCCTGAGGCAGTTAATAAAAGAAAGAGGTGGTTGGTTCAATAAGTTCTGGTGTTAATCTTGATCTTTGATACATTTTCTACATGGTATCAGAGCTAGATTGCTTTGATATCAAAGATTTAAAGATTTTGAAAAACTAGGGGTTGTTCGAGTTTTTGGGGTTTTCAAAAATTAAAGTGTTTTTGATTAATTCAAGTGTTGAATCGTGTGGTTAATTGATCGATCTGGTGGCAAATCTGTTTTGGTTTTTAATATTTTTTGGAGGTTTTCTGTTTACTTGGTTCTTGAGAATCTTAATCATCTTAACCTTAGGCTCTATGAACATATTCCACACAAGTTTGTTGAAACGTTCTTTGAAATTTGTTTCTTCATATGTTTCTTTGCATATCTGTAAAAATAATCAGACGAAAATGATTAGATACATGGTTCATCATGAATCATATATGATTCACCATGAATCATATATGATTTATAATGAATCATATATGATTCACAATGAATCATATACGATTCATAATGAATCATATATGTTTCATCATGAATCATATATGTTTCATCATGAATCATATATGATTCATAATGAATCATACTGTATATGTTTCACCATGAAACATACAGAATTCTACAAGAAAAATACATAATCATTTTAATGAAATTCACCTTTGATGGAATTTTTTGCATGATGTGCCACATGCATAATATATGTTTAGACTGCGTAAACACTGCTTCAACTGCTCTCTTCATTGCCCCATCTTGATCTGCTACAACCATATCGGGTTGCTTTGGGTGAGCAGTCAAGGACGAAGTTAATAGCCATATATAAGCATATGTGTCTTCAAATAACAACAATACTACACCGACTGTCACTGACTTTCTGTGATTATCTATGGCGGTGAACGGAACAAAAACCATGTCGTACCTACAAATGAAGAATAACTGTTAAAAACATTAAGTAAATCATATATGATTCATCATATATGCATATATAGAGGACATAAAAAGTTTTGGTTCAACAACTTACTTGTTCGTTCTGAATGTTGCATCAAATAATATTACATCACCAATCTCATTGTAGTTGCATTTATCAACTTCATCTACCCAAAAAGAGCAATTAACACGTTGTTTTCAACCTTATACTGAAATGTAAAGTTTGGCGCAAACAACTTTCTATTTTCCATCTTTTCTATGAGCATATGTGCATCACTTTCTCCTATAATCTCATTAACGTCCCTAGCATGATTCTTAAAATCGTCACTCGTACCATGAACATACTGAGTACCCCCTCTCATCGTAGAATCAAGTGGTGCACCTTTGTTCCACCAAGTTTCATTGTTGAAGCTTTTATAATGAACATTTTTTCCGCTTGAGACTTTCGTTGTTTCTTTGTAAGATGTTCAAATTCTTTCGAAATCATTCTGTGGTTGTGTCTATCCAAAACAATATGAATTCTTGCATGACAACCTGTTATTCTATGTCTTGTATTTCTAACTTGCTTATCATTGTGTTGAGGATCCAATGTGTTAATATTTACCTCCTTTGGATTCCCTTCTCGATTACACATGACATACTTTTATTTCACCAAAACACTTTTTGTTTTCTTTTGGCAGGTCATCTTAACTTCAAACCCTCCCTTTTCAGCGTAAGTGTTATAAAAATCGACGCCTTGCTCCATTGTATCAAAAGTTTGCCCCTCAAAAGGTAGGTACTGCTTTTCAACATTTGGTTCGTAGTATATCGTTCCTCCAGGTGTCTCACCCTCTGGGAAAAATATTGGCGTGCTCCTTGAAACCGTTAAACAATAACATTTAGGTTTTGTTTAAGTAAATTTTTTTACATTATTTAGGATAAAACATATATGATTCAGGATGAAACATATATGATTCAGGATGAAACATACATGATTCAGGATGAAACATACATGATTCCGGATGAAACATATATGATTTATCCATATGATGAATCATGATTCATACAACTTATGATTTATTATATTCACTTGTTTGTATATTGCATGAAACATATAAGATTAAGGATGAAATATACATGATTCAGGATGAAACATATATGATTCATCATGAAACATATATGTATCATCCATATGATTCATCATATACGACTCATCCAACTTATGATTCATTATATTCACTTGTTTGTATAATGAAAGAAACATATATGATTCTTCAACAAGGACAATATTTTTTATAATGAATGAATCATATATGATTTACGTGGAGTTTGAATGTGATCTGATTCAACATTTGAATCTTCGTTTTGATTCTAAGTCATAGGGTTTTCATCTAGTTCGTGTTGAGCGATACTCAAATCTGCTTCATTTGCATCATCATCAGCCATATTTTGCAGATCTTGTTGGAAAAAGTTAGGGTTTGTTGAGATATCGCGGAAAAAAGTTGTTGAGATTTGTTATTTATGGTTGTTGTTGGTAGAGAATCCAGGCGGGTGATATATCGCCGGAAAATGGTGGTTAGTTGTGATGGTTGATTGGTAGATTAGAATGGTGGTTAGTTGAAGGTCGCTGGAAAATATGGTAGTTAGTTGGTGGTCGCCGGTTAGAGAGAGAGAGAGAGGAGAAGAATACTTTTTTTTTTCCCAAAAATGAATTATTGTGTGTTGAAAATTTATTTATATGTTACATTTTTGCCCTAAGTGTGAAAAGTGGGTGTGATCTTGACCATTGAATCTAAAATGAATGAAGGGTCGAGATCGTTTCATTTAGTCGATGCTACATTTATTGTCTATATGGATCTCAACTCAACTTGGTAAATAGCATTATAAAAAAATCTCAATTACGTGATTCATTCCTTTAGTTGTTATACATTATAAGTATTATTTAAACCGACCCGACTCGAACCTATTTTGAATTTTGTAAAACAAAATTGCGCATTGCCAAGTCATTATTATCGGAGCATTGCCCTCTTCGAATAGATTTTCTGGCTCTATCACTCGTAGCAGCGAGTGTTTATTCTCACAACTTGCCGCTCATTTTCAAAGCTTTTTGAAAAAAACATTGAAAAATTAGCCTTTCTGAAAAAACATCACCGCTCACCGGTAATAAAAATCAAAACGCTCGCGACTATTTTCCCACCCTAAAAACATCCCACCCTAAAAACACACACTTTCATTTTCCCCCAAATTCATTTCACCCAAAAAAAGTAAAAATGAAACGGCAACAATCAATCCTATCATTCATCCACAACAAACCCTCATCAACTGACAAACAACCACCACCCAACCACATCCCGCCACGTGTCATCAACCACCCTCCTACCGATGACGTCACCGGAACCAATACTCCACCTGAGAAAGAGCAGTGAAAGGAAGCGGTTGTTTTAATAGTATTAAGCATAAGTTTATCAGACCTAACCCTAATGCTATTGTTTATAAGCCTTCTGATAGGTATAACTATTACTCTATTTCATTTAGGTTTAGTTGATTTGATTGTGATGTTTTAGCGATTTAAGGCGTAACGGCTGCGGTTGGAGGTTATATTATAAGCCAAAAACTGAGCTTATGTGAATTGGTTATGTAATTCATTTATGATACCTAATGTTGTTGATGTTTATGAGTTTTTCTATATTGATTTATATGCCAGTTAATATTTATTATGTGTGAATTTGTGGTGTAGTTTGGTTTAGTTAATTTGCTTATTGAGGGTCTAAGGCGTTAGTTGATAGTTAGCCAAACTCTTATTAATGATTAATGCCAGCCTCGGTTATTGGTTAAGCTAGGGTGTTCTGTCGGCTTATACAGTGGGCTTATGAATTATGTAGTTTTCTGCTTATGCTATAGAAGCCTACCATTTGTAGCTTGTTTTGAAACTTTTTGGCTTATATAAGCTTATTATGACATGATAAGTTCATACAAGCCAAAAAGGTTCATAATAAGCTGAAAAACAAGCTTCTGAAACATTAACTAAAAATCACAAAAGCCATAAGCCTGCTATATAAGCTTAAACCAACACCGCTTATGTTTTCTAAGCCCGGTTTTTGTGGCTAAAACAATTGGAGCTTATGCGTAACGGCCGAGGCTGGAGCTTATGCGAATTAGTAGGAGCTGAAGCGTATTAGTATTATTGTTACTGTAATTGATTTACGAGACCTAATTGTGTTGTTGTTCAGAAGGCTACTGATTGGTGTAACTGTTAGTGTAACTGATTTATATGTTGATTAGTTATGATGTGTTAATTTGGGGTGTGATTAGGTTTAGTTAATCTGCTTGCGATATTTTCGCGGTTTAAGGTGTAATGGTCGTGGCCGGAGGTTATATTGTCAGGCGAAAGCCGTAGGTTATGCGAATTAGTTGGAGCAGAAACTTATTAATATAATCGTTATTGTAATTGATTTATGAGACCTAATAGTGTTGACTGTTGTTCAGAAGACTAATGATTGGTTTAACTGTTACTGTAATTGATTTATGATGTGTTAATTTGTGGGGTAGCTAGGTTTAGTTAATCCTCTTGTGATATTTTAGTGATTTATTTAGCTGTTTGGCGAATTAGTTGGAGGCGGATCTTATTAATGCCAAATCGCATAAAAAAATTGCAGATGTATTTATATCCAACTTCTGCGTGATAATTCACTATTATTTTGAAGAGTATTTAAGTAATTTGAGTAGCTATAAGCCCCTTTCAATGTGCTTGGGCTTATTTAAGTAATTTACTTGTGATGTTTAATGGTCTTAAGCATATTTATATGCCAGTTGATTTAAGGCATAATTTAATACAGTATTTTGCTAGAATCTTACTACGTTATTTATTAACTCTAGCCGCATATAATCAGCTAGTTATTGGTTAAGCTAATGGAAGCATTGTGTAGAAGTTGTGTGATAGAAGCTAATTCTGTTGTTAAATTTGTAATTTCAGCTTGCAGGGGTGTTTGTTAAAGCTAATTTTAGGGCTTATTATCTGGGCTTATATAAGCTTTGTTGGAAATACGTTTTCCCAAAGAAAGTCTCGGTCACATCATTATTAGCATAGATCACGAGCTATAGACTATTTAGGACATTGTAACTCAGAGTGACCTCCCTTAGGGGGGGATTGTTGGAAATATGTTTTTACGTATTTAGGAAGGATCGGTCACTCCAAAGATATATTCGAGTAATAGGCTCGTGATCCAGTTTGTAACATATAGTCCACCAAAGCCCACATGTAGGGTGGACTATATATACCCCCTCCTAGCATGTTAGGAGGGGTTGCTCATTTCATTTTTACTCTTTCATTTTAATCAAATTACTTTCTCTCTCTGTCTTTCTTTCCTCTCCTCTTTCTCTCTCTAGTTCATCTTTATTCATCTCACTCTCCATTCCATTTCAATAGATTAACCATAGATTACCAAATCCTAAGAAAACGTAGACCTTCAATTGGTATCAAGATCCATGGTTAAATCTTAGGATTGAAGCGTTTTTTTATCTGTTGATTTGATTGAAAAATCTTTTCTTTTCTAAATTTTTTTTAGTCTTTTTGATGTTACACATTTTTATCAATTTTTTTAAAGTAGTCAGTGTTTTTAAATCATCCGTTATCAATTTTTATTTAAAAAATCTTCAGTTTTTTTATCACTTTTAAATCTATCAGTTTTTATCACAATCTTTCATCAGTTTTATCAACTTTAATTTTTTATTATTAGTTTTTCTTTTATCAGTTTTTTTATGTTATCCAATCAGTTTTCTGTTTTCTTTTTTGGTCAAATCTGTCAAAAGTCTCACGGTTTTTGAACTTGTCATCAGTCTTCATCACCTTTTGATCCATCAATCTCTGTTGGAAATACTTTTTTACGTATTTAGGAAGATTCGGTCACTCCGTCAATATATTAAGTAGTAGCTCATAGTTTAGTTATTCAATATTAAACAAACAAGGCCAAGCCAAGCCTACAACTTGTGTAGGCCGGCGGCCCATTGTAAGCCCAAGCCCATCAATAGGCTAGGGTATATAAACCCTCTCCTTAGTTGGAGAGGGTGTGGTTCACTTCATAATTTCACATAGTTAAAGTGTGTTTTCTCTCACTTTCTCTCTCTACGTGTGTGTGTTCTCACCATCCTTCTATCTCTTTCTTTCTCTAGAATATAAGAAAAGATTTACAATATCCTACAAATGGTATCAAGAGCCATGGGATGATTGTTTGGTTTTTGTGTTTGTGTTCTTGATTAAAACGCCTAGTTTGATCCTTTTTCATTCATACCAAAATTTTTTTTGTGTTTTTATGGTTTAATCTTGATACAAATCATCTACATACTTGTATTCGTGATTTGGTATTGTTACTTTGGGTAAAAACACAAAATTTTTGGGTGTTTGATTCGTTTTTAGGATTAAAGTTTCGAACTTGTTGTGTACTTTCCGAAAATAGTGGTACTTTTGTCTCCATCGCAAAGTTTGGTCTCCATCGGAAAAGGTAAGTACAAAAGTGATCGCAATAAATCTAAGGGTTTCTACTTTGCGATCAATATTGCGATGGCCCCCTTATTCCGACAGTTATTGCGATCGTTCATTGCGATCGTGGATTGTGACGGAATTAAGGCAATATTGCGACGTTACTCTGTCCAAATTTCTTCAACATTGCGACAGTTATTGCGATACTTATTGCGACAGGTATTGCGATAGGTATTGCGACATGTATTGCGATAGGTATCGCGATCAAACATTGCGATCACATATTGCGATATGTATTGCGATCAATTATTGCGACAGGTATTGCGATCATTTATTGCGATCAATTTTTGCGACATGTATTGTGACAACATTGCGACAGAACCTATTTTCCAAGATTTCCAAGATTTTTCAAAAACCTGTTTTTGAAAATTTTTAACAATCGTGTGTAATTTTATCTTGGAATTTTTGGTTTATCGAGAACAAAATTTAAGGGATTTCAACATTATTTATCGGTTTCTACACACAACAACAAACACATTAACTTCCTCTCATTATTCGATCAACGTTTGTAAATCTTAATTTATCATAATGGAGCACACATCTCTTTCGGATCAGTCCATCCTCTCGGGTACGGATAATCGTCCACCAATGTTGGAGAATACTATGTACGAGGATTGGACTTCCCGAATAGAACTTTACATGTTGAACAAAGAGAATGGACATCTCATTTGGGGATCGGTGCTCAATGGACCATTAGATTATGGTATAGTGACGGAAGGTGCAGTCACTCGTCCTTGCACAACGGGTGAATTGACTGGGGATATGAAGATACAAGACAAATGTGATAAGTATGCTACTAACATCATTCTCCAAGCCCTTCCTCCAGATGTCTACAAACTTGTGAGTAAACATAAAGTTGCCAAAGAGTTATGGGATAAAATTCGTGTTCTGATGCAAGGCACCTCGTTAACTAAACAAGAACGAGAGTGTAAGCTATATGATTCGTTTGATAAGTTTGCATATGTTCCCGGGGAGACTCTCAATGATTACTATTTGAGATTTAGTCTAATGTTGAATGAGCTCAATATCTATGGCTTAGAAATCCCTACGTTTTAGTTGAACACCAAGTATTTGAACACCCCTCCAAAAGAATGGCGTAAGTACGTGACGGATGTTAAATTGGCTAAGGATTTGCATAAAACCAATGTGGATCAAATTCATGATTTTCTTCAACAACATGAATGCCATGTGCTCGATGCTCGGTTGTCTACACTTCACATTCGTGATCCACTTGCAATGTATGCTTCTCAATAAATGACTCCCCAACAAAACTTGGCTTCTACTTATCAACAATCATCATACCAGCAGCAACCACCACACAACTATCAGCAACCGCAACAATCATTTTATCAACCATCAATGATGCCACAACAAGGATTACAACAACAAAGTGTTCTTCCACAGTCTTTTCCACAACAACCCTCTTATCAGGCATCCCCAACACAAGCTATCACTTCTCCTATGGGCTATACTCCTCAACAAGGATATTTTCCAATTGAAGCACCACAAGCACAAGCCCTATATTCCAATGAACTTCCACCACTTCAAGCACCGGTCTTTACTCCAAATGATTCGCCAATTGATGTCTTGAACCATCTCACTGCCTACTTGTCAAAACTTGTTGCAACTAGAGGATTTCCACCAACGAATAATCAGCTTCGCACTTCTTCAAATCCTCGCCAACAAGCCACTATTAAAGATGGTCAAGTAACGGTTCAATCCATTCAAGGAAGGCAAAATTCATATGGACCAACTCCAAGGACTGTGAACACTCAAGCTGTGAACTCTCAAACAAGTGGAAATGGAACTCCAATTGGTCCTCAAAAGGTCGTGACTTGCTACAATTGTCGAGGACAAGGTCATATGGCTAGGCAATGCACTCAGCCGAAAAGGAGAAGGGATGCAACATGGTTTCAGGAGAAGATGTATTTGGTTGATGCTCAATCTAAGGGGAAGATTTTGGATTCAGAGGAATTAGCGTTTCTTGCAGACCCAGGGGCACCGGATAATGAAGGCATTGCAGTTGTCTCTACTTCAAATGCAGCATATCAAGTGGATGATCTTGATGCATATGATTCGGATTATGATGACATTCACTCAGCCTCAGCTGCTCTCGTTGCTAATCTCTCTCACTACGGTTCTGATGTCGTCAGTGAGGTACCAACCACAACCAATCTTGTTAATGATAACCCACATCAAGTTGGGCATGTTAATGACAACCTCGAACAGCATTCGGGAACTAGTAACTCAAATAATGTAGTACCCAATCCTACACATTTGAGTGAACCTCAACCAAATGCTACGACGGGTATGGAATCTTATGCTCAACATGATTTGGTAATGCCGCCTAAACATATTATTGATGAAAGGAATATGGCTGTCCGACAAACCGTAGATACGAATACCACCCTAACAGCTGAGCTTGCGTTGTATAAGGAAAAGGTCAAAGTTTTTGAAAAGGTCCCTCTAGCAGAGAAAATAACTCTTTCTGAATTTGACCAATTTCGCTCTGAGAGGATAGAACACTTAAACGAAATAGAATCATTAAGAGCTAATCTTTCCAATGAATTAAAAGAAAAGGAGTCGGTTGTAAATGATTTTCAAAAACTTAAAACGGATTTTGAAACTCTCGAGTCTAAAAAGGTCGAATCGGAAATTAATGCTACCAAACTTCTTAAATTCGAGGAACAACAGCTTTTAAAACATTACGCTTCCACAGAAAAGGTTCATCTTTTAACTAAATCGTTTAAAGAAATCAAACTTAAGCGTCTTCAAGATTTACCACCTAATCCCGGTTATGCAAAACAAGCTCAGGAATATATTCCTTGTCTTTATGATATGACCATAATTGGCAAATCGAAAGAAGCACCTTATGTTCGTAGTAGTGAGCTGACACAGTTACTTGCGGATGAAACTTGTTCTAAAATGCTTTCAAAATTTCATACGATTGATTATGATAAGCATAATAAAGATCAATTTGATAAAAAGACCCGCATTCGACTACAAAAGGAAGTATCTGAATTGTCAGCTATTGTGCCCCCAAGTTTGTCAAATGAAAACCTTCCTAGTACGTCTCCTACACTCGTCAAAAAGGATTTAACTAAGTTAATTCCACCGGTAAGTAAGGTGTCATAAAGCTTAAATGCGGTGCACCAATACTTTGCCGATTTTGACAAGGTCATTCTGGAACGTACGACGGCTACGGCCATAACGGAAGGTGAATGGAATTTTGAGCACACTAACGCTGCGTTTCGAGATGAAATTGTTCTGTTTGTAAAGAATGTTAAATCTTGTCTTAGCACTATTGATCAAGATTTGTTTTCGGAAATCAAAGAAGCTAGACGTGTTTTCAATGAAATGGACGATGCTTATGAAAACAGTTTACTTGAAAAAGAACGTCTTTTACGCCAAAATGATCAGCTTCTGAAGCAAGTGATGTCGCATGATGTTGTTTCCGTCTATGTGAATAAAAGTGTTGATAATGATTCTATTGTGCATAATGTTGAATCTGTGGATAATATGGTAGATAGTACTTGTCACAAATCTGACGCTGAATTTTTAAAGCTTCAAGATTCTTATACTTCGCTTTCAAAACGTTTTGATGAGATTCAAAAACATTGTATTTCGCTTGAATGTACGCAACAATTTGTTCAAGAGATTTTTGAAACGTCATTTGAAGGTGTTAATATAGATGATCCAAATTTTCCAAAGGATTTTCAAATGAACATAAAATCTAAACAGCGTCAGACGAGTGATAAGGTTGCTGCATCAGTGCCAATAGACATAGAGAAATCTAAGGAGCTTAACTGTGTGAACGTACTTGAGGCTGTTGAGAATCTTAAACTTGATCTAGATAATAGAGTTTCCAAGATTTTGTCCAAAAGTTGATAACTTAAAACAGAAAAATACACGACTCTTCAATTCAGTAAAGCCCGCATGTGCTAATACCACTGCACAGAATCAATCATTGATTGAACGACTGAATCGAAAGTCGGTGGAAATATCTGATTTGAGGGAACAAATTTGTGATAAAAATTTGGCTTTGGCTGAGTTAAAGGAAACAATTCGTACCCTAAAAGGTAAGAATATTGTGGATAACGCAGCCACTGTCTCAGCACCGTCCTCTAGTGCAATCAAAAGGAACCTTATAGCCGTCACACTACTTAACAAGGGCTCTAGGACTAAACCATCTCAAACATTGGTCAATAATGATAAGGCAAAATCAAAACCAGCTTCTAATATTCCCTTGTTGCCTTATACAGGAGTAAACACCACTACTAAGGCTCAAAGATCTAAGCTTAAAAGAAACTTGAAGAATGATAGGATCTTACCCCCAGCTAGTAGTCAAGTGAAGAAGAAAGTAGAAGCCCACCCTAGGAATGTTATTTTTGTTTTGAATAAAGAGAATCATGTAGCTAAACCTAAAGGCTCTGCAGTTGTGCAGCGTTCTAAGCCTACTGTGAATTCTAATTTGAAATGTTGGAATTGTAATGAATGCATGTTTTCTAGTCATCATGATTATTGCCTTATTGGCCATGTGAATGAGATGAATGCCCGAAAGCACAAGTTAGAATGGAAACCGACTGGGAAAGTGTTAACCCAAGTTGGATGGATGTGGCGTCCCACTGGTAGAACCTTTACTATAGTAGGAAATGCGTGCCCTTTAACTAGGATCACTCCCACTAAAGCAAAGAAAGCGTGCCCTTTAACTAAGAGTACCAACGCTACCAAAACACAAGCGTGTCCTTTAACTAGGAACACCAACACTACTGTAGGAACCAAGTGCCCTTTAAATAGGTCTACTCCCACTGTAGTGCCCGCTAAAAATCCAAACCTCAGAAATTTGGAACGATAAAACCTGTTACTACACTTACCACTAGAAAATGTTGGAAACCTAAGGATAACACAAATGTTAGTAGGTCTGATAATCTTATATCTATATCTGCTAACACTCCGGAACCAATAGTTTCCAATGCATTGTCTACTGTTGTTATTGAAAACAGGTGGTCCAAATTGTTCTCTGGTATTTGGACTCTGGTTGCTCCAAGCATACAACCGGATGGCTTCTGAGCAAAGCAGCTCTGAACCCGCACTTCATGAAATGGGACCCAGTAACATTAGCGCTGGTCTTGTCCCAAACAGCCCTACTTCATCATCATTTAAACCACCTACTAGGACTGAATGGGATACGTTGTTTCAACCGTTCTTTGATGAAATTTTTACTCCTCCAAGTGTTGTTGCTCCAGAACCTGTAGTAATAGCTCCGGTTACCGAAGTTGTCGCTCCATCAAATGAAGCACAATCAGATACGTCTACACCAACTATTGGTCAAGATATACCATCAACGAGTAATTCTCAACCAACACCTGTATCAACTACCCACGTCATACCTATTGATGATGAAGAGGACGATGATAATGATCACGATTTGGAATTCGCTCAAATGCGTGAACTTCCATTCTTTAGTGTACCAATTCCCGACCCTAATCAAGCCGGGTCGTCCACCTCAGAGGAAGCTCCTACTCCGGTTTACTCCAATCCACAGATTCGTGAACATGACAGCAAGTGGACAAAGGATCATCCTATAGATTCTATTATTGGTGATCCTAACCGTCCCGTATCCACACGAAGTCAGCTACAAGAAAGTGCAATGTTTTGTCATTTTGATGCTTTTCTCACTGCAGTTGAACCTAAGACGTGGCAAGAAGCTTCTACTCAATCTTGTGGATAGAAGCTATGCAAGAAGAACTTAATGAATTTATACGTCTTGATGTATGGGAACTTGTCCAATGTCCGGATCAAGTGAAGTTACTCACTTTGAAATGGGTTTACAAGGTGAAACTCGAAGAGTTAGGTGGAATTCTGAAGAACAAAGCTCGACTAGTAGCTCGTGGATACAAGCAATTAATGGGAATCGACTTTATGGAATCCTTTGCACCCGTTGCCCGTTTGGAAGCTATTAGACTATTCCTTGCTTATGCTGCTCACATGAATATGATCGTCTACTAGATGGATGTGAAGACGGCATTTCTGAATGGTGAAATCAAAGAAGAGGTCTATGTTCAACAACCGGATGGCTTTGTGAATTCTAAATATCCTAATCACGTGTACAAGCTTAAAAAGGCTCTTTATGGGTTGAAACAAGCTCCACGCACGTGGTATGATTTATTGCCACAATTTCTCATCACGCAAGGCTTCGCTAAAGGCAAGGTGGATCCAACGCTGTTCATTCAAAAACGAGGTAAAGATATGATTATGGTACAAATATATGTTGATGATATTATATTTGCAGCCTCGACCCAAACCTTATCGGATGAGTTTGGGACACTCATGTCTTCCAAGTATAAGATGTCAATGATGGGCAAGGTATCATTCTTCTTAGGTCTTCAGGTATCTCAGAGTCCTAGAGGCATCTTTATCAATCAATCTAAGTATGCCCTTGAATCGCTTTAGAAATATAAGATGGAATCTTGCGACCCCGTGGATACTCCAATGGTGGAACAAACTAAGCTAGATGCAGATCCAAACGGGATTGCCGTTGATCTGACACTTTATCAGGGAATGATCGGTACCCTTCTGTATATTACAGCTAGTCGACCCGACCTTCAGTTTGCTATCTTTATGTGTGCTCGGTATCAAACTAGGCCTACTGAGTTACACTTAGCTACTGTTAAACAGATCTTTAGATATATTAAAGGAACCATTAATCGGGGACTTTGGTATTCGAAGGATTCTTCGATTGCACTCATGGCATATACCGATGCGGATCACGCGGGTTGTCAAGATACTAGGCGTAGCACGAGTGGAACTTTGTAACTACTAGGAGATCGTCTAATCAGTTGGGCATCGAAAAGGCAGAAAAGCGCTGCAATTTCAAGTACGGAGGCAGAATACATAGCTATGTCCGGTTGCTGTGCTCAAATTCTTTAGATGAGATCACAATTAACCGACTATGGTCTAGGTTTCAACAAAATCCTGATGTACTGCGATAACAAAAGTGTAATAGCCCTATGCTGCAACAACGTTCAATTCTCCCGGTCTAAGCATATTGACATTCGCTACCATTTTATCAAGGAGCGAGTGGAAAATGGAGTGATCGAGCTTTACTTTGTCCGATCTGAGTATCAGTTGGCGGATATTTCCACGAAGGCTTAAGATCGCGCTCGAATGGAATTTCTGGTCGACAAGCTAGGATTAAAAACTTTCTCGCCCGAGACTCTAAAGGAATTGGCAGATGACGCGAAAGAATAGCGGTGGTAAAACTATTCTCCGTATCCTTGGTGATCATTCGTATATATTGTTTATATTTTTATCTACAAAAGCAAAATACAAAAATATAAAACCATATAAAAACCCTAAAAATTGAAAATTTTCTTAAAAATCCAAAAATATTTTTACTTTATTTTTCAAAGGCACGTCTTTTGGTACGATAATATTTACGGCCTTAGAAATGTTGATTAATATCGACACGGCGCCATAAATAGAGTTCGTACAAAAGTTGTAAATATTTCATAAAACATGCCTATATGGCTTGTAGTTATCTCAGACTGCAACCCGATTTTCATATTTAGGTCAAGCATTTCTTATGAAAGCTATGGCTCAACAACGGGAATTAATTTTCTCGGGCATGGTTTACTTTAAAACCATGTAAGGGATTGTGTTTACTTTATAACACAATCTAACACGAATATATGTACGCATCAGTGCATTTATTTGTTACAACAAGAGAAATCTTGTTTTTATGAAGTCATCATCTCTACAAACCGAAGTTCTCAACAATTGGTATCTATATACTCGACGATGCGACTAATCAAACGGCGACTATAGCTCTTTCGATAGAACACGGGTCAACAATTGAGGGGGAGCAATTGTCAAGCATTCAGAATCTTCGACGCCGAACGTGCCAAGCTCACTCATTGGTGTCAAGACAACAATACCAATCGTACATGTGGTGTCAAGAGATGACTTCATACGTGACGAGGCGACCAACATTTTCCGACAAGAACCATTTGATCTTATCATATGATGTTCTCATCACTCAGGTCCAACCTTGTCAATACATTTTTTTTAATATGGTGAATATGTGATCATGCTACAAATCGGTATCATAGATCTACATTTGGTATCATGAAGATAAAACGGACTTGCATTTTTCTTCACAAAAACTATTAAAACTTCATTAAATCAGTTGATATCAAAAATATCGGTTGGGTTAATATTTTTAATATGGGGGAGAAAATGTGATTTAATATGGGAGATTATCACAGATGGCTTGACTTAACGTGATAGCTCATCCTGACATGTGCGAAATGTTTTCGAATATCGTGGCATATGTTAAGGGGGAGCAAAATGGATTTTCATGGTGACATATACTTACCCACAACCCATTTATTTCGCGACGATGAAGATTGTGGTGACATAAGGATGGTAGGATAGGTTAAGTCCAATGATTCTTCCAAAACCAGAGGAATCTTCCCAAGGACACTTCATAGCTAGAAATAGTAGTCCTTAGGAAAGATGGAGAAAGATTGTGAACGTAGCTGAATGCCGACCAAGTACTTAAGTTGGCACTGGAACAATCACAACAAGGTGCTAGTTATGACGTATTGGTAAGCATTGAAGGGGTTGAAGAATGAAAAAGAATTGTAAAGATAAAGGGTGTAAAGAAAGAAGTTCTCCTTACAACTTAGGCAGAAACCGGGTCAATACATATGCTATTGAGATCATTTTTAATGATGCTTGATATTGAAGATAAGACATCATGGACCCAGTGATGCAATGCACAACCCATCCCAGCTAACTCAGATATCTCTCAAAAGGTATTTGTTTTAATCACACAGAGACAACGCATTATCTATCGATTTATTCACTCCGAATATATTGATATTGAAAAGGTGGCACTCCTCTCCAGCCTCCGATCACTAAAATCCAAAATGCACAATCGAGTCTAGAGCCATTTGAGATCATCAAATATCTCATTAGGACACACTTCCATAATTCCTTGCTTCTTCACACACTGTGAAAAGTAAGAAAGATATTTAGTGTTCTACGCAAAATCTTCATGATCTTGCCTGAACATCCGAGTAATACGTAAGTATTTACAATGAAGATGGAAATCCTTCTTGAGCGAACATCAAAAAGCTCATGGTAGGTGACTCGTGCGATTCTTTATGAATCAAACTTGTGATAACTGGAAAGCAACAGTGGTTTAATTCTTAATTGAATTTAAACACGTTCCAGGCCTCTACGCAATATCTCAGTGATCTTGCCAGAACACTCAGAGTGATACCTTAGTGTTCACAGTGATGAGTGGAAATCCTTCTAGTGTTAACCTCAAACAACACTTGGTAGGTAACTTGCAAGATTCAATATGAATCAAGCTCGTGACAACTGGAAAGCAACGATGGTGCGATTCTTTAATGAATCAAACTTGTTCCAGGAATCGGAATTGACGGCTTCAATCATGCGGATAATTTTATCCAAATGATTCACTCTTTACGTTCGCAGTCAGCTTTGGACGGTCGAGTAAAGAGAACGGGTTTACCCGCGAAATCTTGTCAAGGAGATTTTTAATTAAATCTACCCGTCACAAGTACGATATGTTATATCGTCCAATGGTCTTCACAGACCGGAGGTAAAATGCTACCGAAATAGAATGAAATGTTTAAAGCCATTTCGTTCGTGTCTACTTATGTTACTACATTTGAAGACGGTGGCGTTGCGGAATCCAAGAAGAAGTCGTCCCCGCATGCTTATACTTTTTGCACTTAATACTTCAACAAATTCAAGAAAGACTAAAAGTCAAGTCTTCCGCTGTATCAAACTCTGAAGCTTTCAAGAATTACAAAGGTATAAGTATGTGGGACATGAAGTCATGAAGAGGCGAAGTTCACAAGTGATGAACAAGATCAAGGCAAGAGATCAATGCTCAAGATTGATATCAAAGATCACATCAACATATTCACCAGAAAAAGAAAAAGAAAAGAAAGACGAAGACTATGAGCTCAAGACAAGCATAGTATGCTAGGTTTATTTTATTATTGTAACTCGGGTAACGCCCTTGTTTGGAGTGACCTCC
Organism: Glebionis coronaria; assembly: GCA_025667525.1. Lineage (NCBI taxonomy): Eukaryota > Viridiplantae > Streptophyta > Magnoliopsida > Asterales > Asteraceae > Glebionis > Glebionis coronaria. The sequence continues at coordinate 734,136 of JANFOE010000471.1, read as the reverse complement.
CTTAGGGGGAGATTGTTGGAAATACGTTTTTACGTATTTAGGAAGATTTTGTCACTCCATCAATATATTAAGTAGTAGCTCATAGTTTAGTTATTCAATATTAAACAAACAAGGCCAAGCCAAGCCTACAACTTGTGTAGGCCGGCGGCCCATTGTAAGCCCAAGCCCATCAATAGGCTAGGGTATATAAACCCTCTCCTTAGTTGGAGAGGGTGTGGTTCACTTCATAATTTCACATAGTTAAAGTGTGTTTTCTCTCACTTTCTCTCTCTACATGTGTGTGTTCTCACCATCCTTCTATCTCTTTCTCTCTCTAGAATATAAGCAAGATTTACAATATCCTACAATCTCCAATTTCTATTTTCTTTTTTGTTTTTCCGGATAAGCCGACAAAGCAGCTTTCCGGATAAGAGATTTTACACATTTTTAGGATAAGCATCATAAGTCGTTTTCCGGATAAGCATAACACTCGTTTTCCGGATAAGACTTTCGACTCGGTTACCGGATAAGACTTTCGACTCGGTTTCCGGATAAGACTTTCGACTCGCTTTCTGGATAAGACTTTCGACACGTATTCCGAATAAGACTTTCGAAAAGTTTTTTCGGACAAGACTCAATACTTGTTTTCCGGATAAGACTCGGAAATTGGTTTCCAGATAAGACTCGAAATTGTTTTCCGGATTAGACATCCAAATTCAAACATAACGGGAAACAATACCCAAGACTCGATGAACCAAACACCCAAATCACTCGTCTCAACACGACTCACCACTCACCCTCGTCTCCTCACCTCTCGCAACACTTACCCTCGACTCACCCTGACCCTCACCCTCGCTCACTCCTGACTCGACTCCAACACCACAAGACTCTCAGCTACACCCTTGACTCTCCCCACACTTGCTGCCTCACTCACAAAAACTCGCACCTCGACCTGACTCTAACCCACACCTCTCGACAAAATTCACTCCTCGAACACAACCAACACCAACTCTCTCTCTTACCAAATCCATTCATCCTCGACCAAGCCCATTCTCAACCCAGACTCGAACAACAAAACAAGACTCGAGAACAAAAACAAACCAGAACTGCCTACACACCTTAACAATCTCTCGACACACATATTATGACTCAAGACTTCCAAACATCTATATCCTTTTGACCACTACCCTATCTCAAAACTCAAAACTCAAAACCCACTCTAAATTAAACTCAGTTTTATTAAACAAAGTTTTCGGATACATAAAACAGAACTTTCGATCTCAGTTTTACTTTCATGATTTCACGACATGCATGTCAAGATCTGTTAAGATCTATACTCACGAAATCATTCATCTTTGATCTTTTTGAACCATCACATATTCATGTATGGTTTAACCCATCTTATTTGATATTCGAAAATACAGAAAGATATATAACAACTTTGTTATAATCTTTTCTTGTTTCGACACTTTCAACAGAAACCTAATCATTCCTTACTCGAGACCTCATCAAGGAGTGACCTGTTTAAACACGAAAAAGTAACATTGGTCCAAGGTAAAAAAAACCCTCCCTCTCAACTATGGGCGATTTCCTAACCCTAATTTTTGCCGTTTTTAAACTAAAAATTTTAGGCTCCATTCATTGAATAACGATTGATTATTGTGTGTTTTCTTGATTCTTTCATTCTCTTCGCCTCTAGATTGTGATTTGGATTAGGCTTACGATCTTGGTTGTTCCCTAATCTGATTGTGATCATCTAGAATCGGGGTGGTGTCTTGATTCTTGACTACCTAATAATCCTTTTTTATTTAATTTGACAAGTTCTTTGATTTTAATTCTGTTTAAGGTTGTTTTCCTCTTATAGTTAGGGTTTTTTTGGGGCTTGTGCGCATATTGATTTATTCATTATTACGTGGGATGGAAGAGATTTAGGGGCTGTGTCGCTTGGTGTTCTGTAAACCCTAATTAGGGTTTGCGGTTTTCTTTGCGTCATTCGCGCTTTGCTGGCTGTTTTTGTTAGTTGTCTATTCGTGGTATTGTTATGGAGGGGGTGGATCCGGTTACTGATTTACATAAGGTGGTTAGTGATTTTGATGAGGTCGTCGCCAAGCTACGTTGTGAACCTGTGGGTACATCTAAGCAGTCATTTGCTACTGCTCTTAATAAACAACCTTCTAACAGGGTTGTTAAGATTTCGGAAGCTCATAATTCAGAAGTGGTTGAAGGAGCAGCAGTGGCTCTTCCATTTGAGGCAATGGAGGAAATCAGCTCTCGGTTTTCCAACACACTGTATGGTTATTTCATAGGAAAAAGTTTGGCGTTTCCTCTAGTGGAGAACTATGTGAAGAACACATGGGCTAAGTTTGGTCTGAGGCGTGTGAAGCTCCATGATGAGTTTTTTCTATTCCAATTTGATTCCAAGGAAGGGATGGAGAGGGTACTTGAGTCTGGCCCGTGGCTCATTAGATTAGTTCCTTTGATGTTGAACGCCTGGACCCCTAATGTTGACTTAGCGAAGGCAGAGGTAAGAGTGGCGCCGGTTTGGGTTAAATTACATCATGTTCCTATTGTTGCTTATTCGGAGATTGGGCTGAGTTTACTTACAACCCAGATTGGTCGTCCTCTTATGTTGGATTCGTACACTAGTAACGTATGCCTTAGTTCATGGGGCAAAAGCACGTACGCGCGTGCCCTTATTGAAGTTAAAGCTGAGGATGATCTATTGGAGTCGGTGGTGATTGCGAGTCCATTAGGACCTGGTAAGGGTCATACGTTAGCTACTGTTGACATTGAATACGAATGGAGACCACCTCAATGCTCGGGGTGTAGGTTGTTTGATCATGATACATCCAAGTGCCCTAAGGTTGTTAGTGTGGCTGTGGAGAGTAATGATGATATGGAAGGGTTTGTTGCAGTAAAAAAGAGGAAGGAAACAGCGAAAAACCAACAGCCTCGTCGCATTGAAGGGGTGAAGCTTACTAAGTCTAACCCTAGATTTCAGTTCAAATGAACCGAAAAGGGGGAGTCGTCTAAGGTGAGCGTGCTTCCTAAGCAGGTTACAGTTTCTAAACCTACTAGATCTGTGATGTCTAAACCTAATGGGGATGTGGTATTTAAATCCATTATTAGTACTACTAATAGGTTTAATACTCTATCTATGGAGGATATGAACGATGGTCATCCAAAGGATAAGGAGGAAGTGATGAATGTGAGTGATAGCGAGTTTGATGAAGATATTATTTTGGATGATCAGAATGGAAAAAATATTACTGAGGGGGCAAGCACTCCCGAAATGGTGGTTCCTCATGTGTAATATCGCTACATGGAATATTAGGGGCTTAAACTTCTCCCCTAAGCAAAATGAAGTGCGTCATATTATTGTTGAAATAATCTCTCTGTTTGTGTAATTTTGGAATCGCATGTTTCGGGTTCGAATCTGGAATCTCTTTGCTCGCGTGTGTTTAGGCACTGGGATTGGACGTCTAATGGTAGTTACTGTGATAAAGGTATTCGGATCATTTTGGGGTGGAACCACAATGATGTTGATGTTGTGGTGATTCATCAGGATGATCAGGTTGTGCATGCTCGTGTGTGGCTTAAGGTGGAGCGTAAGGAGGTTTTTTTTATCTTTTGTTTATGCTCATAACAGGTAAATTCAACGAAGATCGCTGTGGAGAAATCTTTGTATTCACAAACATTATGTACGTAATAGACCTTGGTGCTCGATGGGTGATTTTAATGCCGCGCTTTTTCTTGAGGATTCTTCGTCTGGCGTGTCAAATATTGACATTTCTATAGAAACTAGAAGGGGGGGGGTTGAATAGTTTCTTATATTTTACTTGTTAAAAAGGTGGTTTTAAAAATCCTTTTTATAAAACTTAGACTTAAAGAAATATGTGAAGTCTTCCTATGCACAATATGAACAATGATAGTGTAACTAACCTAATACTAACAAATATATATGTCCAAAAAGAATAAGGAATGTAAAGAGTTAAGGGTAAAGAAAGATCAAACCGAACACCAAGGATTTATAGTGGTTCGGCAACGAAGCTCACTCCTCGTTCCTACTCCACTCCTCGAGTACTCCTTACTCGAGAGTTCACTACACAACAAGCTCCTTATGGTGGAGAAAACCGTACACGTCGCTTAACCAATTTCTGACTCTAAGCTAAAAGTCGAGCCCTAATCGTAGCTAGGACCAATCTACACAACTATACTTAGTACATACACAACATCCAAATAGACACAACTACTTGGATCTTCACAACTATTACACAACAACAAATGTATAAAAGTAGATCTTCAAATGGATCTTTGGTGGTGGACTCAACACTTCACTAGGATAGTGTTCTTCTCTTTGCACTTGGAGAGGAAAGATTGGAAGAACAAGATTCACTTCTTAAACAAGTAGTAATCAAATAAATGAACAAAGATTTGAAAGATTAAAGAAGAGTTTGAATATGGAAAGAGATGTGCAAAAGAGGTGATTTGAAAAGCTGAGAATGGGCCACTATTTATAGGACAAGAGAGCCAACGGCTATATCTGAGCGTGGTACCTTAGCTCAGCTTGTGGTTCCTTATCGATAAGGAACCGCCTAGGTGCTAAGGGACCGCCGCTAGACTCCGCTCCCTTTTTTGTCCTTTAGTGGTGGAGGTCTTATCTGGGTATATAAAATATCCTGAGAGGATATTCTTAGCCAAATAAGAATATGCCATTTTCAAATTTCAAATAAATAATTTAATAAAACATTTTCTTAAAAAGGAAGTTTAATAAAAAAACTTGTCACACTTTAAATAAAAAGTGAGTTTTTAAGAAAGATTCAATCATTTGATCACTTGATTAAGGTTAGTACTTGTTTATCCATACCTTAAGTGAAAAAGGGTAAAATGAAAAATACTTGAACTCAAGAATTCGTTTTTCGTTGTTTTCGTAAATGCTTGTTTTTATATATTGTCGTAATCAAAACTAAGCGAGACCTAAAAATGCAAGTAACGTTTTTAGGCATTATTGCATTAACAATCTCCCCCTTTTTGATTACGACAATACATAAACTCAATCACACAAAAACAAGATTTTCGAAGACGAGTTTATTCATTTCTCCCTTTTTGTCGAAGCAAAAAGGTTGCGCAAGTCGGTGTTGAAGAAAACGGACTTTGCAAAGACTCCCCCTTGGTGCTTACTCCCCCTAGCTTGGGGCACCGAGGAATCGAGATATGGTGACAAGCTACATAGAAGGGTTAGTTGAACAAAAGAAACAACCAACAAGATATAGCAATAGGTCACAAAAAATAAAATAAAAGAGAAGAAAGACACAAAGATAAAGATCCAAGATAAGTTACTAAAAAGAAACATCATACAAAGTTGTATGGAAAAGGAAAAATAAGCCAAAAGCATAAATCTAATCCTAGTTATTCTAGAATTGTAAGATTTGCTAGAGTTTGGTGTCTTGAGGATAAGCAACCAATGCTTATAAGAAAGACAAGGTAATTGCAGAGGGTGGTGGTGGTGGCTTGTTGGAGATCTCATAATCATAGTGAAGAGGAGGCTTGATTAAGAGACTCTTGATGTAGCTCAACTCCTCATAGATGTGTGCCATAGCAAGATGTTGATATTGACAACAATGACAATATGTTCCATGATGCATGACATTATCAAGAGAAGGAGGAAGAACACTAAAGGGTGGTGGTGGAAAAGAGGTTCCACAATCAACATTCTTGGTAGGAGAGATGTGATTAAGAGTGTTCTTGGGTGAATTTGGGTTGAAAGCAATTAGAGAAAAAGGAGGGGATTCAAGGCTTTCATTGGGAGAATAAGACATTTTGTGGTGTGAAGTATAGCAAAATGCTTAAGGTTTAAATAGGGAAGGTTTGAGGTATTTTGGGGGGGGGGGGGGGGGTCAAAGGGTTTGAAACAAAGATTCTCAAAAAAGTTGGAGCAAATCTGGATTTTCAAAAAACACGAAAAAGGAAGCTCTGTACGCGGTTCCTTATCATGCCCGGCGGTTCCTTATCACTAAGGAACCGCGGTTCACTTATGGAACCGCCTACAGGGGCTTGTGTTTGGGGTATGGTGGAGGATTTTTGACTTAGCAAATCTTATTTTTCTAGTCTAACTTATCATAGAGATGTGCTTAAAAGCAAAGATAGACAAAGAAAACATATGCACACATACCAAATAGACATTTGACAAAAAAATCAATGTAGGAGGTGTGTAAAACAAGACCTTAAGTCATGACACAATGATCCTCCATGATTCTATCTTGTTCTTTCTATGTTTGAGAGAAACATACATATGAATTATGTAAGCTCTAGATTAATAGCGAGAATCTATGAAAACCCGTTTTTAGATTGAATTAACAATGTAAAAAGCATTTTTCAACCATTTTTGAAGAAAACTTTGAGAGTTTTGAAAAAGATAGGAGAAGATTTTTCAAAGAGCTTAAAAGACTCAAAGACTCAAAGTGATAAGCTATGAAAAGAAGGAAATCAAGGAATATGTTCCATTAATCCTAGACCTAGACGCAAGTAATAAAAAGGTTCCCTCTTAAGTGGCTTAGTGAAGATGTCGGCTAAGTTGTCCTCGGAGGGCACCTTCTCAATAGAAATGTTCCCCTTTTGAACATTATCCCTAAGGAAATGGTGTCTAATTCTATGTGTTTGGTTCGCGAATGTTGCACGGGATTCTTGCTAAGGTCTATAGCGCCTTTATTATCGCACATGATGGGAACATCATTAAGAGAAATCCCGTAATCAACAAGCGCTTGCTTCATCCATAGAGCTTGTTGGCATGCTTTTCCGGCACTCACATACTCGGCTTCCGTGGTGGATATCGCAAGAGCGGTTTGTTTCTTGGAGAACCAAGAAGTTAAACAACAACCCATGAAGGTACAAACTCCACTAGTGCTTTTCCGGTCCACATAGTCTCCCGCATGATCCGAGTCCGCGTAGACAACGGTTTCTACGCCGTTCCCTTTAGGATACCATAATCCTAAATGTATAGTGCCTTTAATGTATCGGAAGATACGCTTAACCGCTTCAAGGTGAGAGGTTTTGGGAGCCTCTTGGAAGCGAGCACAAAGGCAAACACTAAATATGATATCCGGTCGACTTGCCGTTAGGTATAACAAACTACCAATCATACCTCTATATTTGGTGTTGTCAACCGACTCACAATCATCATCTACGTTGAGTTTAGTATCCGAGGCCATAGGGGTCTTCATTGGTCTAGATTCTTCTAATCTAAATTTCTTTAGCATTTCTTTAGCGTACTTAGATTGACTAAAGAAAATACCATCATCCATTTGTTTAATTTGGAGTCCTAAAAAGAAGTTAAGTTCTCCCATCATACTCATTTCAAACTCATCATGCATGATTTTGGCAAAGTCATCACACAATCCTTGACAAGTTGATCCAAATATAATGTCATCAACATATATTTGTACGATTATGAGGTGAGAACCTTTCTTCTTTGTAAAGAGTGTATTGTCTACCATCCTCATGGTATACTCATGTTTAACAAGAAACGCTTTAAGTCTATCATACCAAGCTTTGGGTGCTTGTTTGAGTCCATAAAGTGCTTTCTTAAGCTTGTAAACATGATCCGGTTTCTCAAAATCAATGAAGCCGGGAGGTTGAGCCACATATACCTCCTCATTGATCAAACCGTTAAGAAACGCACTCTTTACATCCATTTGTTGAAGCTTAAAATCTAAGGCGCAAGCATAGGCTAAGAGAATTCTAATAGATTCTAGTCTAGCTACCGGTGCATATGTCTCGTCTTAATCAATACCTTCTTGTTGATTATAGCCTTGAGCTACAAGTCTAGCCTTGTTACGAGACACAACACCATTCTCATCTAACTTATTCCTAAATACCCATTTGGTTCCTATTATAGTAGAACTTCTAGGTGGAGGAACAGGTTCCCAAACATCATTGGCAACGAATTGATTCAATTCTTCTTGCATCGCAATGACCCAACTCTCATCCGTCAAAGCTTCTTTAACATTCTTTGGTTCAATCAAGGAGACAAAACAAAAGAAGTTACTTTGGTTTTGGACTTGAGATCTTAGAGTCCTTTGATTTAAGTCACCAATGACATTATTGAGAGTATGATCCCTAGATTCCTTAATGTTTACTTCCTTTTCAACACTAAGGTCTTCAACTCCTATTTTTCTAAACTCTTTGGCTTTAACTACTTTTAATTCATCCAAATCATCATCAACCAATGGTGGTGTCTTGGGTGGAGGAGGGGTTTCATCAAAGGTTACGTTGAGTGATTCTTCAATAACCCCAGTGGTTCTATTTAGGACTATGTAGGCTTTACTAGTTTGGGAATAACCTAAAAGGATACCTTCGTAAGACTTTGGGTCAAACTTGGTAAGGTAGTCTTTGGTGTTGAGGATAAAGCACTTGCTTCCAAACACCCTAAAATATTCCAATGAGGGTTTTACCTTTAAGAATCTCATAGGGGGTCTTTCCTAAGAAAGGTCGAATAAGAATTCGGTTGAGAATGTAAGTCGATGTGTCTACGGCATTGCACCAAAACTTTTGAGGCAAAGATTGCTCGTTTAACATCTTCCTACTCATCTCTTGGAGAGTCCTATTCTTCCTTTCAACTACCCCATTTGATTGTGGAGTGCGAGGAGCCGAGAAGTTATGGGTAATACCATGAGCTTCACAAAAGGCACCAAATTGCACTTCATTATCAAATTCCCTACCATGATCCGTCCTAATAGAGACAATTGAACATCCTAGTTGATTTTGAATTCTTCGACTAAAGATTTCGAAGTGATCGAAAGCTTCATTCTTAGATGCCAAAAATCTAGTCCAAGTGAATCTAGAATAGTCATCAACAATAACTAGGGTATAAAGGTTACCTCCATAACTCCGTATGGCAGAAGGTCCAAAAAGATCCATATGTAGGAGCTCTAAGCACCGAGAGGTCGAAACCAAATTCTTGGCTTTGTGACTTTAGTGAAATTGCTTTCCAACTTTGCAAGCATCACAAAAGTGACTATCAAACTTAATCTTGGGGAGATGTCTTACCAACTCCTTAGAGACTAAAGATTGAATTAAACGCATATTAGCGTGACCTAATCTCCTATGCCAAAGAGTAGAACTATCATCTATAGTCGCAAGACATATGTTGTCTCTTGACTTCTTATTGACCTTCATAACATAAAGCCCATGCTTTCTAATACATTTTCCAATGACCTTTCCATCTTTTACGATTTCACTGTCATGTTCGGAAAAGATGACCTTACACTTATTATCACAAATTTGACCTATACTTAAAAGGTTGAACCCTAATTTATCTACGTGTTCAACATTTTCAATGGTCATGGAGTCAAGAGAAACCGTACCTTTGCCAATGATATTACCACGTAGACTACTAGCGAATGTGACGTTACCTCCATCATATGCTTTGTAATGCGAGAACAAGCTTCGATTACCTGTCATGTGTTTAGAACATCCACTATCCTTAATCCACTCGTCGGGCTCCAAATCAATTCCCAAGCATATCTAGGTAACAACACACAAGATCAAACATTTGGTCCCCAATATCTCATGGGTCCAAAATTGTTAGTTCCAAACATCCCTTGCATTTGGTTGGGATGCATGAATGAGGGAGGAATTCCCCATGGAGAACAAAATAGAGGAGGGTATTAATTCATGTAACCATTTTGTTGTTCATTATTTCTCCTAGGTGTATTTGATCTAGGTTTAGAGTTATTATTATTCCTTCTAGGTGTTGGAGTTTTACTTCTAGGTCATGAATTATCTTTCCTAGGAGATGTTGTTCTACTTCTAGGCTTAGACACATTACGTACTCTAGGTGGAGTAGAGGATGGTCTAGATAAACTTCGACTTCCTATGATAGGTTTACTTAATGGCTTGTAGAACTTATTAACGGTATTGTTATCAAGTATGGGTAATTGCACTTTGTTAACAATAAGATGCTTTGGTTTTTCATCCAAATTAGAATTTCCAGAAAGTTCAGGATTTTCACAAAAATCAACCTCTGTCCGCGGTTCCTTATCTATGGTGGCGGTTCCATATTGATAAGGAACCTCCCCATATAATTTGGGACCGTGTACAACAGGTGTTTTTTGAGAGAACCTGACTTGTTTTGGTTCACTAGTTGACGCTTCATTTGAGTTAAATCCTACACCAAGTCTTTCCTTTGAATGAACTTGTTTGTTTAGCATGTCATCAAGAGCACTAGTACCTTTCATGAACTTTTCCAGTTTAATGGAGGTGCTCTTGAGATCTTCATTTTCTAATCTAAGTTTCTCGCAACTTAAGCAACCTAAATCAACCTCTTTGTTTTTCTCAAGTTTAGCTAATTTCTCCCTAAGTTCATTGATCTCATTTTCAAGCTTAGTTTTGGTTGATTTTAAGGTTTTGTTCTTTTCTATGAACTTGAGACTAAGTTTGTGTAAGCTATCATATTTGCCTTCAAATTCAATATTATCTAAGGTGGAGCTATCATTGCTATAATATTCGGTTTCAGAATGTACCTCTTTAGAAGTGTGAGCCATAAGACATTTCTCCTCCTTGGGGTTGTCATCATCATCTTCACCGCTATCGCTCTAAGCACCACTAGCAAACGCCGTGTGGTTCTTATCACGAGTGGGCTTTGGACAATCACTAATGAAGTGATTTGGATCACCACATCAAAAGCAACTCCTATCACCTTTTTCGTTCTTAGCAAACCGATTCTTTGAGAATGGTTTCTTGTCATTGTTGGGTTGCCTAACGTGTTGACCTCGTCTCTTGAAGAACTTCTTGAAATCTCTCACCGCCAATGCATACTCCTCATCATCACTTTCCGAGGAACTATCATGGTCACTTTGTGCCTTCTTGGCTTTAAGTGCAAGAGATTTCCTTTCACTCTTAGTTTTCACTAATTCCGAGTCCTTCAAAATTATCATCTCATGAACCTTCAAGTTGCCTATAAGTTCATCGAGTGATAAAGTTGAGAGGTCTTTCGACTCTTCAATTGCCGTGACTTTTGCTCTCCACTTTGGATGTAAAGCCCTTAGAAACTTCCTAACATTGTTCTTGCTAGAAATACCTTCATCAAGTGCTTTTAGACTAGTAATAATGGTGTTAAACCTAGCAAATGCACTATCAATAGTTTCATCCTCTAAGATGACAAATTGTTCATATTGTTGGACAAGAAGATCGATTTTGCTTTCTTTGACTTGGCTATTACCTTGGTGGGTTACTAAAAGAGTGTTCCAAATATCTTTAGCGGTTTCACACATAAAAATCCTTTCATAATCTTTCTTAGGTAAAGCATTATAAATCACCATTTTAGCCTCATTATTTTTTGAAAGTTTCCTTTTTGTATCATCATTAGCTATGTCAAAAGAGACCAATTCTTTTGTTTTAGAAACTTCATTAAATTGATAAGGTAAAAAATCACCATTGACATTTCTATAGAAACTAGAAGGGGGGGGGGGGGGGGGGGGGGTTGAATAGTTTCTTAAATTTTACTTGTTAAAAAGGTGGTTTTAAAAATCCTTTTTATAAAACTTAGACTTGAAGAAATATGTGAAGTCTTCCTATGCACAATATGAACAATGATAGTGTAACTAACCTAATACTAACAAATATATATGTCCAAAAAGAATAAGGAATGTAAAGAGTTAAGGGTAAAGAAAGATCAAACCGAACACCAAGGATTTATAGTGGTTCGGCAACGAAGCTCACTCCTCGTTCCTACTCCACTCCTCGAGTACTCCTTACTCGTGAGTTCACTACACAACAAGCTCCTTATGGTGGAGAAAACCGTACACGTCGCTTAACCAATTTCCGACTCTAAGCTAAAGGTCGAGCCCTAATCGTAGCTAGGACCAATCTACACAACTATACTTAGTACATACACAACATCCAAATAGACACAACTACTTGGATCTTCACAACTATTACACAACAACAAATGTATAAAAGTAGATCTTCAAATGGATCTTTGGTGGTGGACGCAACACTTCACTAGGATAGTGTTCTTCTCTTTGCACCTGGGGAGGAAGGATTGGAAGAACAAGATTCACTTCTTAAACAAGTAGTAATCAAACAAATGATCAAACATTTGAAAGATTAAAGAAGAGTTTGAATCTGGAAAGAGATGTGCAAAAGAGGTGATTTGAAAAGCTGAGAATGGGCCACTATTTATAGGACAAGAGAGCCAACGGCTATATCTGAGCGCGGTACCTTAGCTCAGCCTGCGGTTCCTTATCGATAAGGAACTACCTAGGTGCTAAGGGACCGCCGCTAGACTCCGCTCCCTTTTTTGTCCTTTAGTGGTGGAGGTCTTATCTGGGTATATAAAATATCCTGAGAGGATATTCTTAGCCAAATAAGAATATGCCATTTTCAAATTTCAAATAAATAATTTAATAAAACATTTTCTTAAAAAGGAAGTTTAATAAAAAAAACTTGTCACACTTTAAATAAAAAGTGAGTTTTTAAGAAAGATGAAATCATTTGATCACTTGATTAAGGTCAGTACTTGTTTATCCATACCTTAAGTAAAAAATGGTAAAATGAAAAATACTTGAACTCAAGAATTCGTTTTTCGTTGTTTTCGTAAATGCTTGTTTTTAAATAATGTCGTAATCAAAACTAAGCGAGACCGAAAAATGCAAGTAACGTTTTTAGGCATTATTGCATTAACAATTTCTATGCGAGAATTTAAGGAATGTGTGGACGAAATTAAGGTTACTAATGTTCAAAGAACGGGGCTGCAGTTCACGTGGAACCAAAAACCAAGAGGTGTTGATGGTATTCTTAAGAAAATTGATCGGATCATGGCTAATTTAGAATTTAATGATGTTTTGGTTGGGGCTCATGCTGTGTTTAAGCCTTATCGTATATCAGATCATTCGCCTGCAGTCCTTAATATTCCTGCAGCTCTTAAGATGAAGCCTAAGCCTTTTAAGTTTTTTAATCTGATTACTCGCAATGAGAACTTTTTGGCTACGGTTCAGGAACGGTGGTTGATGAGGGTGAGTGGTTTTTGCATGTATCAGGTGACCCAAAAACTTAAAGGGCTCAAAAAACATTTGCGAAAATTATTGTTTAACAAAGGTAATTTACATGAGAATGTTAATCGGCTAAGGGAGGAGCTTGACCAAGTTCAGACTAGGTTGGACTTAGACCCTTCTAATGTGTCTTTGCGTGAGAGGGAAGCATCTACTGTCGGTGCGTATAATGATGCACTTCTTATGAAAGAGCGCTTTCTTAAACAAAAGGCGAAGATCAATTGGCTGCATGAAGGTGATTCAAATACGTCTTATTTTCATAAAACTGTTAGGAGCCGTGTAAGTAGAAGTCGTATTGATGTGACTACCGGGGCTGATGGGATTATGTATGAGAATGAAAAAGTGTCGGATATATTTGTATCACATTATGAGCAATTTTTGGGTCAGGAAGGTCATACTAGTACCATTTCTATAGACTCAGTGTTTACGACTGTTCTTGAGCCTGAATGTTCTAATCATATGGTTCGTCCTATTACTGATCAAGAAATTAAAGATGCCTTGTTCTCAATGGGGAGTGATAAAGCTCCTGGTCCGGATGGGTATACGGTTGAGTTTTTTAAACAAGCATGGAGGATTGTGGGTGTTGACGTGATAGCGGCTGTGCGAGAGTTTTTCAAGAACGGGAAGCTCCTTAAGGAGCTTAACCACATGATTATTGCTTTAATTCCGAAGGTTAGTACTCCAGCTCGTGTGAATGATTATCGACCTATTTCGTGCTGTAATGTGTTGTTCAAATGTATTAGTAAGATTATTGCAAATAGAATTAAAGAGAGTCTCAAGACTCTTGTTAGTTCTAATCAGTCAGCCTTTGTCCCAGGGAGGAGCATTGCGGATAATATATTGTTGACTCAAGAGATCATGCATAATTACCATCTTGATCGTGGTCCGGCTCGTTGTGCATTTAAATTTGACATTCGAAAAGCATATGATACAGTGGACTGGGATTTTCTTGAGATAGTTCTTCTTGGTTTTGGATTTCATAAACGGATGGTGGGTTGGATAATGGAATGTGTTTCGGCCACATCTTTCTCGATTTGCATAAATGGCTCTCTTCATGGCTATTTTAAGGGTAAACGGGGTCTTCGTCAAGGTGATCCGTTATCTCCTTATCTCTTTACTCTTGTTATGGAGGTCCTTACTCTCATGTTGAAACGGAAGGTTTGTGAGGCAAATTCATTTACATATCATCGGTATTGCTCTAAATTGGATCTTATTAATCTATGCTTTGCGGATGATTTGTTTCTTTTTGCGCATGGGGATGTAGAGTCTGTTTGTGTGATTAGAGATGCTTTGGAGGATTTCAAGAATGTGTCGGGGCTGGTTCCAAGTCTTCCTAAGAGCATGGATTATTTCTGTAATGTTCTTAATTATGTTAAAATTGCTATTCTTCAGATTCTTCCGTTTGAGGAAGGTCGCCTCCCTGTTAAATATTTGGGTGTTCCTTTGGTTTTGTCTCGCCTTATGTATCAGGACTGTAAGGAGTTAATTGAAAAGGTTTAGAGTTGGGTGAATGATTGGAAAAACAAATATTTATCAACAGCTGGTAGATTACAATTAGTTCAAGCGATTCTTGGTTCTATGCATGTTTATTGGGCATTAGTTTTTGTTCTTCCTTCTCGTGTTCTTCTCGATATTGAACAAATCATGCGTGGGTTTCTTTGGTGTCAAGGCCGTATGCAGCGTGGGTGATCAAAAGTTGCGTGGGAAATTGTGTGTCTTCCTAAGCAGGAGGGGGCTTGGTATTCGTAGATTGGAGCTGTTTAATATGGCTTTGATGACAACCCATATTTGGAAGCTTCTTTCGCTAAAGGAGTCTCTATGGGTTCAGTGGGTACATACATACAAGTTACAGGGTAGGAGTTTCTGGGATATCCCTTTACATAATAATGTATCGTGGGGTTGGAGGAAAATTCTACAATTGCGACGTTATTCGGGAATTTATTGTTCATAAGATTGGTGATGGTCGTATGGCTTTTTTATGGTATGATAAGAGGTGTGTTGCTAGTCCTCTTGCTACGATGGTTTCTACACGGGATATGTACCGTGCTGGTTTGGATCCGAGGTCTAAGGTATGTGATGTGACCGTTAATAATATGTGGCAATGGCCTCCGTTTTTATCCTTGAAATACCCCAGTCTAGAGTTGATTCCTGCCCCTAGTCTGAATTTGGATTCTGATTCTTTAGTTTGGCAGAATGGTGATGGAGATTTGGTTCCGTTCTCCGTTCATAATGTGTGGCAATCTTTTCGGACTCACAATGATAGTGTGGGATGGTTTGATATTGTTTGGTTTTCTAATAATATTTCGCGCCATGCTTTTAATCTTTGGGTAATCATATGGAAGAAGTTAAGGACGCAAGATCTTATTCGAAGCTGGGACGTATCTCCAGCTCTTGCTACAGTGTGCTCGCTATGTGAGGTGTGTCCTGACTCTCATGATCATTTATTTTTCGATTGTCCGTTTTCTAGGAAAGTGTGGAACCATTTGAAGGTTCTTGCGGGTTTGCATGCGTCAAGACCGGACCTTCAACATATTATTTCATGTATCAATCCAATTGCGAGCCATAGGTTGCCGCGAAGTGTTATATCCAAATTGGTACTTGCAGCATGTGCTTATTTTGTTTGGCTGGAACGTAACTCCCGTTTGTTTAAGAGGAATAAAAGGTCAGTTGCGCAAGTAATTGAATGCATTAAATCTTCAGTTCGGCTCAAGCTTATGACGTGTAGATTCAAGTGTTCGAGAGATAAGGAGTATTTCGGCCAGATATGGAATCTTCAGGATAATCAATTTTAATGGCTGTTATTTTTTGTTTATGTACGGTTAGGTGGTTCTTTCCCATTGGTGTTATTGGTTATGTAGTATTGATCTAGTCCTCATATGGCATGTCATTTGAGGTAGTCGTTCAAGCTTGTGCTTGAGGTTAATGTGGTATGTCAACCACATTCCATTGTACTTCATTGTTTTTTGGTGTAATATAATTTACCGGGGTGTTAGTCCCCTTTACCCAAAAAAGAGACCTCATCAAGGAGATCTTGTAGACTTCATTTGTTCCTCTTGGGTTTGTGCTATATAGATTAGATGTGATGCTTATTGAGATTTGATAGGAGATCATAGTGGTGATTGATCTAGTTGGAAGGTTTTTGAGTGCAGATTTTTTTTGGGAGAATAGAAAGGAGGCGAATATTGAGGAGAGAGAGAGTTACAAGAGATTAGTTTTGTGAGATTGGATTTTGGGATTTATATTAAGAAATAAGAGGCGGAGGAAACAAAGTTATAGTGGTGAGGCCACGTGTGTTTTTCTTTTTGGCAATTCATTGACAAATTGCAAATAACTTTGAGGGTTTGGGACACGTCTTACTTTAAGAAAACGTTTATTTCTCATCAGATTTTTTTTAATTTGAATTTTTAAGTTAAGTTAATATTTTCATATTTTAAAAGTTAATTTTTTTTGAAAAAATCTCAAATATTTCAATTCGTTCTCAAAATAATTAGTTCACAAAATAATTTTTTTTAAAAAAGTTAATTTTTTTTAAAAAAATCTCAATTAGTTCACAAAATAATTTTTTGAAGAAATTATTTCAATTTTTTTTTTTAAAGTTAATTTTGTAGGTTAATTTTTGGAACATCGTATTGAGGCGGGTATTTAGAAAGAACCAAAGTGGTAAAATATTTAACGGGTCGATCATTATATTTACCATAGCTTGGATTTACTTGTTGACGGGCTTTATTTTTGGAGTGAGCCGACTTTGCTTTGCTCTCCGTTTTATTTTATCATCGTTTGCGCCGACAATAATTTTTAAGCCGAGTAAAGAGTTATATCATCAAACGAGGATTGTGACGAAGTTTTACGGTTTTGGTTGGGGTGTAAAATCTCGTAAAATCGACTTCACGATTTCTTCACGAATTGTAAAATCCCGAAAACAACCACATCCACATCATTTTTCATCGATATTCAATGGATTTGTTTGATTCGACATGTCAAACGGGAGAAGCGCATAAAATGCAAGACAAAGTTAGTGATAATGGCATCACTTCATTTCAAATGCTTCAATATCATCTAGTTACTCTTTCACGGATTCAAGGAGGGAGCGAATTTGTGACAATCTTTGGTCAAGATCGTCATATATTCATGGAATCGATGTTCATCATTTTGACCCAACTAGCAGAGCAACTCCATAATAAAGACTTTAATCACTCTGCATCGGCACTTGCATATAAGGCTCTTGTGACACAACTCACGCCCTTCCTCCAATTCAATATAGTCTGAAAGTTCAGTGATTTGCCAATCATTTCTTTGAGATACACATACCGAGCTTCGAGTTTTCCGTGATACAATATTGAAACTCATGACATCGGTTTCATCTTCGATTTATGCAAGATCTCGACTTCAGCAAGCGTATAATAATGGAATGCAAGAAAATATGATGCAGATGCAAGAGGAGAATGGCCATACGGTTGACAACTTGGAGCCTAACGATGGCAAGAGCACAGAATCAGGAGGACAACATGATACTAGTGGCACGTCAAGGAACGCTTACGAGATTTCTTTTGATGACACCTTACCCGTTTATGACGAAGAGCCTGCGAACATGGTACAATGTAATGTTGTTTATGATGTATATGCTGATGACATGCCGCATATTGAGCATTCCGAACTTAATTATGACAAACATGGGATGGAAAAGAGTGATAGCAATACCACTTCTGATTCATCCAATGTAAGTCATAATGGGGGAGAGATTGTTCAGAATGCTATAGTACATCATGATAAATGCTTTATAACTGCTTCGTTAACTGATTCTGATTCCAAGATTAGAGAGCTCGAAACGATTGTAGCTCAACAATCAAAAGATCTTGAGGATGCCAAACTTGAATTTCCTAAGAAAACGGACAAATTTGAAACATACTTTGAAAAACATGAAAAGTCAAACGTTGTTCTTGAAAGAAAACTGGATCAAAAAGTTTTAGATTCGAAAGCTGAAAAGGATAATCTTTTGCAACAAATTCAGTTACTAGAGTCTAAATTGGCATCCCAAGATAGATTGCTCAAAGAAAATGAAACGTTAAAAGCTCAAGTTCAGGAAAAGGTTTTTGCTATAGCTGCGTTGAAAAACGAGTTAAGGAAAACTAGAGGACCTAGTGTGGACACTAAGCTTGAAAAACCATCAATCTTGGGGAAACCGCCTACAAATCAGTTCGTCAGACAACCGACTGTCAGACAACCTACTGCATTTAGATCCGAGCGACCACAATCCTCGAGACCGCGGTTTGCCTCCCAAGTTGATTTGGTTCATTTTCCTAGACCAGTCACTTCAGCAACTAGGCCCAATGTGATCAAAACAGCGTTAGCAAGATCTAATCACATGATTGCCTCTAGTTTCCCTAAAAATACCAAGACCACGTCTATAACTAGTTCAAATGACGTTTGCCATAAATCTGGTCTTAGGGAAACTAACCAAATGACACATGTAAGAGATAGCAATGTCAAACCTAGTCAGATGCCTTCTAGATTAACCAACACTGCTAACCGTAGCATGTCATCTCCTAGGAGCATCGATCAATCATCTAGGAATTACTCGGACATTAAATATGCTACTTGTAAAACATGTAGAAAATGTGTCTTTACGGCAAATCATGACTCTTGTGTCAAGAAATTACTTGATGAGGTGAACTCCCGTGCTAGAATTAAGTCCCAGTGGATAGCTAAAATCAAGCCCTTTGGTAAAGCTTGGCGCCCCACTGGTAGAACTTTCACTCTTTTAGGAAACGAGTGCCCTTTAACTAGGATAGTCTCTGATTCTACTAAGACTACTAGGGAGGAAACTGATAAAGATAATACTTCACTTAAGCCTAAACTTGAGGTCTTCTATAAAAGGAAACGTTTGTCAGTCAAGACTAGTGAATCATCTACTCAGGTCGCTTCTGACACAAGTAAAGCCAACTGTGAACCCCCACATGCCTCTAAAATTGATATCGCTAACCCATGTCAAAGCAAGCAAATTCCTAATGAGAATGCAGGTACCAAAGTTGATGTTCCAAAAGAACGAAAAGGTCCAATCATTGTATACCGTTCAACTAAGGATACTCTTAGAGTTTGGTTGCTGAAGAAGAAGATATCGGAGAAACAAGTGTCTCAGGGGATTCATGGTTAAGCTTATCAAAAGGCTTACATTCAAATCACAATTTGTAACCCGTTCTTCAAAGAAAGGGAAGTTTATATCGCAACGATAATTTACCCTCAAAACGAGAAATTAAATTTTCTCGTACACGAGCTTCCGTTAAAACTATTCAAAGGTTTTAAGCTCGTGTAAATGGCGTATAATCACATTACAGTTTATGCCCCGTTCTTCAAAGGCAGGAAAGTTTATCGCTGATGATAAACTTATCCTTACAACAAGAAATAAATTTTTCTCGGGCATGAGCTTATATCGAAAACATTCCAAGTTTTTAAGCTCATGCACAATGACTTACAGTTAAATGTCAGACTGTAACTCGAACTTCAAATAAAGGAAAGATTATCATTAATGATACCTTATCCTTATAACGAGAAATTCAATTTTCTCGGTCATGAGCTTGTATTAACACATTCGAAGTTTTAAGCTCAGAAAGGAAAGTGTATCTTTTAAATAAGAGAACTTTTCCTCATAACGAGAAATTAACCTTTCTCGGTCATGAGCTTTCCGTTAAAACAGTCAAAGTTTTCAAGCTCATGAAAACGACTTTTAAGTAAATTCCAGCTTAGGACACGTCCTTCAGATAAAAGGAAAGTTTATCGCCGATGGTAACTTATCCTTAACAACAGGAGGTTTACAACTTCTCGGACTTGAGCTCGGTTTGTAAGATATTCAACATCTTAAGCTCAAGTAATTGTTTTTCAAAAAATTTGAACACAAATTTTCAAGAATTTCTCAAAAGATTTTTCTAAATCTTTCAAAATTGTGTGTTCAAAATGTTTTGATAAAAAGAGCATGTCTTCTGGAATCGATAATATTTACGAACCTAGAAGTGTCATTCAATAATGACACGGGGTTGTAAATAAAGTTCGAGCAGAAGTTTAAAAGATTTAAAACATGCTCAAAATGGTTTGCTATTATTTCTGATAGTAACCCGCTTTTCACATTGAAGTCAAGCATTTCACCGGAAAGCTTTGACTTCAGAATCCAAAGTTATCAACTCCACAATCCGAAGTTCGTTGTAATTGATATCTACATACTAGACGATGCGACTACTCAAACGACGACTACATCTCTTTAAGTAGAACATGGGTCAACAATTGAGGGGGAGCAATTGTCAAGCGTTCAGACTCTTCGATGCCGAAAGTGCCAATGTTCACAGTTGGTGTCAAGACAACGATATCAATTGTCCATGTGGTGTAAAGGAGAAGATAATTTTAGAAGTTACGAGGAAGACCAACATTCGTGAACAAGAACCATGTGCTTCTTTCATATGATGTTCTCCATCATTCAGGTCCAACCTCGTAATTCGCTAATATTGTGAATACATTATCATATATGATCCTTGCACGTGATAAATACCTTGCACTTGTGTTTAAAAGGTATTTAATTTACGTTTCAAGTACACCCTCATTAATTTGAGGGGGAGCTTGTTAATATCATGAAGATAAATAGATTTAATCAGTTTTGCATTTTTCTTCCCAACTTTTTCTTAAAACATCATTAAATCAATTGATATTAAAAACATCGATTGGGTTAATATTTTTAATATGGGTGAGAAAATGTGATTTAATATTGAGATCCATAATGGTTTGACTTAATGTGCTGGCTCGTCCCGACATGTGCGAAATGTTTTCGAATATCGTGGCATATGTTAAGGGGGAGCAAAATAGATTTTATATTCAAATGGATTTCATGGTGACGTTACTTACCCATACCCTATCTATTTCACGACGGTGACGATTGTGGTGACATAAGGATGGTAGGATAGGTTAAAGTCCAATGATTCCTCTAGAACCGGAGGAATCTTCCCAAGGACATTCCATAGATAGAAATAGAAGTCCTTAGGAAAGATGGAGAAAGATTGTGAACGTAGCTGAATGCCGACCAAGTACTTAAGTTAGCACTGGAACAATCACAACAAGGTGCTAGTTATGACGTATTGGTAAGCATTGAAGGTGTGACAACCCTTTGAGGTTCGTCACTTAGTTTTATTTTGTGCTAGTTACGTGTTACGTGTTTATGTGCTTATTGGTGTGTATGGATTGTGGTTTGGATATCGTTTCCGGTACGGGGTACCTTGTGAGTGAAACGATGTGTGATGATTTCATGTTCATGAGTTCACATGGTAGTGACTATGAAGTGAGATGGTGTTGTTTAGTGGTTTATGTATACGTATATGTATTATAGAAAATCGTATTTTTACGATTTACGGTTTAGCATTTAGAGGTCTCGGATGAGGTAATTAGTCATATGGATATTTTTCGGGATGGTTTTAAGTCATTTAGGACTTAGTTATAAAGTTTGTTTCAAAATTTGAGATTTTTTATAAAAGTGTATATTTTACGTCTTTTACGGTAAAACGCGTAAATCTGACTAGTTTTACGGTTTTGAGGTTTTGGAGGCTTTAGAAGCTGAAATAAATTAAGGTAATACTAGTAAGGTATTATTAAACAATAAAAAAAGAAAAAAAATAAAAAAAATAAAGGGGGTCGGTTTGGGACGAACCAAAGGAAGACGGGGAAAAGGAAAAGGGAGTTTGGGCTTGGGTTGGACTAGGACTCCCCCATACTCTATTTAAAGACTTCTAGTTAATAAAAAATTCATTATTTTTCCCCTGGAGACAAATAAAATTCGTGGGTTTCACAAGGTAAATTAGCGTTCTTCAAAAATTTGATTTTTTTTACATCTTCCATTAAATTAAAGGTAAACCTTCATAAACCTTTTTAATTAAATTGTTTTTATGTTTATTTAATCATCTTATGATAGATTTAGGTTAGGGTTAATATAAAATCAGTAAATTAATGTTGTATTAATCATAATATGATGATTGCATAAATTAGGGCTTGTATTAAATGAGGTTATGGGTAATTAATTAGTTCAATTTGATTAAACCCGTTTTTAAAAAACTGGGTAGAATTTTGAGTCAATTGTTTTGATCATATCTAAAGTTCTAGGAACATTCAAGATGCGATCAAGCTAGCCCTGGATAGGTAATTGAGTTGGCATTTTGAATCAAGAAACAAGAACTAAATTGGAGGTCGGGAAGTGGGTCAAAAACAGGTTACAACAGTCGGAAGTCAAAATAGTTTTAAATTCAGCCTGTTTTCTTTTTAAGTTTTGGATTGTTTGGGGTACTTAGGGTTGCATTGGGATCTTCTAACGAACATGAGAGATGGTTTATATATATTAGTAAGTATCTGCACTTGGGATAAGGTTTTGGTTTAGGGTAAGACCCCCTAATTGTAACAAACTTCTCATACGTTTAAAATCAGTGAATTCTGGATAGGTAGTAATATATATACATATATCGGGGCCTTAACAGTAGCTTTAAGGTTAGGGCAAGTGGGAGGTGTTAGCTAACATATGTAAAAGTATGAATATTCCTTTTACAGAAACTATGGGTATGTTTAAGTGGGCGTTTGACTTATAGATTGGAGACCTAAAATTGGGACTGTTTGTGTGAAATATGAACGGGATAGTTATTAAACTTAACCAAGTTAAGGACTTGTTAGGGAAGGGTAATGGGGTGTTTAGAGTTATAAATGGGGTATTTAGATGAGAGGAGGTTAGATGTCCATCATAGGTTGATGAACCGTTTTAGTGGTTGGTTCATGTATTGATTATGTGTTTTTGGATTGTTAGCTTGTTGTTAGAGCAAGGACTTTTGGAGAAGCAATCAGGTGAGTTTCATAGTCCCATGTTTACTATTGTTTTTTACTTCCAGATGGGATGGAAGAGACACTGTGTTATGTTTTTTTATAAAATTTATGCTGTGAATGTTTGGCGTTGGTAACGGACTTATGTGTGCATACTTATGTGATTAACTGCTAGATAATTCTTGATTGGTTATGTTTTGACTTGGTACCAAGGGGATATTGGCAAGGCGGGGCCTTGGGATTGGTTCATAGGTGTTTGAGTACCTATGAGAGTATGGTGTTTGGTAAGGTTGGGAGCCTTGGATTTGGACTTGGTTTTGGTATCATTGGTTAATTCTTGAATGTTAGCTGTTAATGCATATTAGTATCGCATTTTCCATACGTTTTTAACTTTTGGTTGTACTCATAGCTTATAGTTTGATTTTAGTGTTTGAGTCTAAACCTATGATTCTCACCAACTTTATGTTGACGGGTTTTAGTGTCTCTTTCAGGTGATAACGTGGTTAAGCGTGAGAACATATGTGGCTAGGATTGGAGTCGAGTAGGAATGAATTTAGAAGGAGATCCACGTTCCTTCTTAGTTTATTTTCTTTCTGGTTGTTTCGATAATGATATTGTTGGCACCTATATGTGATTGTTAGTGTTATTTGTTTGTCTTGGGTAAGAGGTAGGACTGTTACCTACTTACCTAGACTCCTGCATTGTTGAGATATTGTCATGACATTTGTGTCGCCATTTATGACATTATATTTGCATTTTAGTTTTCTCTATAGAGACACCGTTTGTTGTGATGGTATCCATACGTTGCACCCTATATTCCGCCATGGTGGGGTGTTACAGAATGGTATCAGAGACAATGGTTATAGAGAATTAGGTTGCCTAGTCGCGTAGCCTAGTCTATAGCTTAAGGGTCAATGCATATAGGTGTCATAGGAGTATGTGTGCATTTTACATAAATTGACGTGTTTGGATGTTATTTATTGGAATGTTTTGACTAGTATGAATTGAACCGTAGTAAGTTCATACTTAGCCACATGTTATTTTCTTTTCGGGGTGTGACTAGTGCTGGTTGAACCATAATCATCCACGCTAGTCATTGTCGTATTTTGCTTATATTGTACATTATAGTACATAATTTGGTACATAGTAGTTTCTATTTTTTGTTGGGTTATTTTATTTACCTGATGGATATTATTTTATTTTTATGTTTAAGTCATGTTCCCTAAAAATCATGTGGTGGTTCGAGTTATTCGGAGTAGGTGGATATGAAGGATTTTATGATGTTTCCACTCTTATGGGCGACATGACTTATAACTGATTATGTTTTCGTTTTGGATTTAGTCTAGGCTGTTTTAGCTAGACTATGGATTTCTGTATTCCAAGAGTTTTATTATGTTATTTTTATAGATGGAGTTTTGGACATTATTGGTTATGTGGTTATGTGCTTAGGTGAGTTGGTGGATTTATGTGTTATTTGTTGTATTGATTCTTATAAGTGTCATCATAGGAGGGAGTGCATTGGGGAAAGGGTAATTGTATAAGTCTGGTGGCTAACATAGTTATACAAGTACCACAACTTCAATGGGTTCTCAAGTATGATTGCATGAAAGAGGGTTAGTACATGCTTGTATATGATGAGATGTAGAATTTGGGTATACGTATAATATATGGGTTTATGTAATGGCTGCCTATGATATGGCTATTGTTCTTTTTGTGTTATATGTTTTGGGTTATAGTTGTGTTGTTTGATTTTGGGGTCACACGATATGGTTTAGTTTTGGAGGTGGGCTTTATGCCTTGTTGTGGCACGGTGAGATGGTGATTACTCGTATGAAAAAACGAGCGTATAAAGCGATTGATTGACTTACGTGTATGATAACGAGTATGTTTGGGGGATTCAATAGGTATACATATGTGGATGTATATATACTGATAGATGTTATGTTATGATTTACGGTCGTTCAGTAGTTATTATAACTTGAACGTACCTAGTGCTCTCTTGTGTTTAAACGAGTTATTAGTGCTCGAGCTTGGTGGAGTTTGGGACATTTTGAATCTTTTGAAGTGTGTCTTGTCGCGTATTCTTTGAGTTTCGTATTTCACATGTACATTTTAAAATGGTGTTCTTGGTTTTAAGTCTATTGAAATAACTTGGGATTTCTTTTGAAATAATAGAATCTTTTGTGTTGGGTCTTACATTTCTTTTGGTCGGTATATATTGAGAAACAGGGGGACTTGGAAATCTATTATAGGGTTAGATAGTTGGTTGTATTCGGTAAAATAAGGGTAAGGTGTTGGAGTCGTGTTTGAAACAAGATGTAACATATGATTTCTTTTTAATCAACACTTATTTATTTCAAATTCTAAAAGACTTTCTTTAAAATGAAGCGAAGTAAAATTTCTTTCTACTTACATAGTTTTTATAATTGGGTTTAACCGATTCACGTCATTTATAATTATTAATACAAGGTTAAATTGAGTTTATGAAGATTTCACATACGATTTTATCTTTCATTAGTATAAAACTGTTTTGGTCATAACTTGTTCGTTTTTAGAGCTTTTTGAGTGATTCAAAAGCCAAAGATTATGTACTCGGAACGTACTTTTCAAATATTCAGAATGTATAGTCATGGGAGGTCATTGGACTGATCGGAATTGTTGTACAAGTGTCAGAT
This sequence comes from Glebionis coronaria, assembly GCA_025667525.1. Taxonomy (NCBI): domain Eukaryota; kingdom Viridiplantae; phylum Streptophyta; class Magnoliopsida; order Asterales; family Asteraceae; genus Glebionis; species Glebionis coronaria. The sequence continues at coordinate 708,602 of JANFOE010000471.1, read as the reverse complement.
TCAAGGTTGAGTTGAATAGTAGTTTTATTTTATGATTTGGGATGCACGGGATACCTAGTCTTTGAGTTGAGTTGAGTCACATAAATGTGGGGAGGTATATATATATATATATATATATATATATATATATATATATATATATATATATATATATATATATATATATATATATATATATATATATATATATATATATATATATATATATATATATATATATATATATATATATATATGTATATATATATATATATATATATATATATATATATATATATATATATATATATATATATATATATATATATATATACATATGCTTTTGGAAAAGTCGATCTTTTGCACGGTTTAAATAATATGTCGCGAGGCGTAATATGTTTTGGTTGCCATTGGGTGTTTCTTGGATTATTTTTCGTTGTCATGGGTCATTTTGAATTGATATATGTTCTGGGTTTGAGTTTCTTTTGAGTCTCGTTGTTTTTGACTTGTTTTAACTGGTGCACGTGAAAATGTCGTTAGTTGTCCGTGGGTTTGATTCGTCGATCGTATCTAGTGGACTCAGGATGTAGTTTTGGTTTCGTATTGTTTGGGAGCATTGAGGTAGTCATATGAAAGACTTGGTCGCGCCTACACGATTAAGTAGTTGGTCATGAGGGAACGGTCGGAATACCCTTAGCGGGGAGGAAAGAAGTTCGTAGACGAAATAATGTGGTCATGGGGTCTCTTAGGAGTGCCAAGGGAGATGAATAGATATATGTGTAAGGTATGGATATTGGCACAAGTTACGTGCCATAGAGAGTGTTGGAAGGGGATATAGAACCTCGAAGGTATTTATGATTGTGCATAAGGCATGTAAGTTTTCCGAAAATTTCTTGAGATTTAGTAGGTTTGCCTATTACTGTGAGGTAGAACCATAAATACATCAAGTAGGAGAAGTGAGAGGAGTTGTAGTTAGTGCCTTTCCAAGGCAAATTGTTGATGGAATGATTTAAAAAAATAAGAATTGTTAGAAATTGGAAGGAATGCAAGATAAAAGTTGAGTTGCTTAGTAGTAGATAGGATGTGGAAAGCGGTTGAGTGGTCTGATGAGAGGAAGTATTGGTTTTTTTTAGAATGCGTGTAGAATTTTGCAAGTAGAACGAGGTAGAAATTTATTCGTATTGCTTCTAGGAGAGGGTGCAAGGAGGACGTAGTTGAAATTGCTAAGGATGTTGTATGAACGCTTTGGGTTTACGGTTATGCATTTGGCTTCGCCAAAGCACTAGCGGTTTTCATGGAGTCAATGAACCTAGTGTGCATGAACGTTTATAAACGAGTTGTCATCGGGAGCATCGACGACATCTTGATCTACTCAAATCTTAGAAGGAGGATGAGGCAAATTATGTGTTGGATTTGGAGTTGTTAGGAAAGGGAGTTATACGTGAGATTTTCAAGAGTAAGTTTTTAGGATTAAGTTACGAGGATGAGCAGTAGAGGTGGTGGCATATCATAGAAACAGCAAGGGGCGAAGTGAAGAAGGATGAGGAAGCATTTTGGGGGCTGAAGAAGTGGATTGGATAATGAGCCGATCTTGGCATTATCGGAAGGACTGGATGAATTCGCGAAGCATGACGATACGTGGAGCAAGGATTTGGACGCGTACGAGGACGACAAAGAAAGGCGATCACTTATACGTTGCAGGAACTAAAGATTTGGAAGAACTGGATAGACTTAGTTAGTGGAGCTGGACTGTTATATCTGCCTAGAATGCTAGAGGCATTTGGTGTACGAGACGTAGAGAATGATCTATATGGATCATGAACGCCTCCAACACATAATCATCTTGATTGAACTTTTGGAAAAGGTGATGGGTGGAGTTAATTGATGGAAGAAAATTGCAAGGCCAAGTACCATCTGGGAAAGGCAAGTATGGTTGATGAGACATGGAATAAGAAGAATGAAGTGAAGCTGAGACAAACTTGAACTATATGGATGAAGTATTAGGGTGATTTGGATGAAGGGTGTAGGTTACACAAGTTGAGTTGTCTAAATCAGAGAACACGTCAACCTGTATGTTGCGTGGCTTGGACAATCATATGGAGAAAAGGGACGTAGACTATACTTCCTATATAGATAGGAGTAGCTTAGAAAGAGCGATGTAAGGACGAAGTTGGTGAAAGGGATACATAATGGGGTGGAGAAATAAGTACGACGAGATTTGGGTGATAGTCGATAGACTGACTAAATCATCTCATATTTCAAGAGGAATGAGAAGTCACGTGGTTGAGAAGTTGTAAGGATTGCGTACGGAAGTGATGGAATAGAGGGTTTTGCGTAAAAGTTAGCCTAATATGTATAGAATGCCTTATGAAGGATTATGGCAAGGGAAGAAACGATTGGAAGCATCACATCGTGATGTATGGTATGAGTTGAGGAAAAAGAAGGAAGTGTGTATAGAAGCGAAGCAAGAATAAAATAGGTTGAGATAGGAACCGAAGGTAAAACTTTGGTAGAGCCTAATGAGTAGAATAAAGCACAACACAGGCTAATACTGTCGTAGTGTGGAAAAGGAAATGGCACTGACCTATACTGATTGTTTGGGAGGCTTAGTATCGATAATCGAATGGATGAGGAGTTATGGGTGTGATATGCCATAGGGACGAAGGGTTTGGTATAACTGAGATAACCGTCCTTTTGATGATGTATATAGATCATAAGTTGATTTGGATTGGAAGAACTAATGGATATGTGAAAGACTGTCATAGGTCACTTTGTAAGGAAATTTGAAATTTTAAGTAGTTGGGGTACGGACTGAAGGGAGTTGATGAACATGATTGGATATGAGTATATCCAGCTAACTGGGAAAAGGATAGGCATGTGAGATATTTATTCAACCTTAGGAGTTACACTGAGGGCATGAATGATTGATTTAGAGGGAGTTAGGAAACTCATTAGCGATGGTTGAGTTTTCATATAATGATGATTATCATACTAGAAGTTGATAAATGCCATTTGAGGCACTATGTGAAAGGATAAGGTGAGTTGTCCCTATTGTGGACTAGAATTGGTAAAAGAGGCTACTAATGTGGTAATGATGTTGTGGAAAGGATGAGATCAACAAGGGATGCTATGTAGAGAAGGATGAAACCACTAGAGTTAGTGACAAAGTTATGTAGGAAGTTTCACCCATAGTAACGGGTGGTACGTTTTGGTAAAATGGAAGAGTTGATGTAGAGTTTTGTAGGTCCATTTATGATCTTTGGAAAGATCGGACCATTAGCTTATGAGCATAGAATTACATGGGGGAAATGAGTTGTATACATGATACATTTCATGTATTAAGATTGGTAAAGGTTGTTTGAGAATGCATTTTGCATGTACGGTTATTCGGGACTTGTATTAATAAGAGTCTTTGTTTTTATCAAAGAATCATCTGTGAGATTTATTGACTGTGAGGTCAAGAGTTTGGCAATGAGTTTAATTATTTTGGTTTGTATATGTGGTATTTTGAAACTTGAACTAAAGTTCACGTGGAAATGAGAGGAGTTCATTTAGAACAAGTATCCTCGTGTGATTTGTTGTTTGTGTGTTTGATCCTAAGGAGTAAATCTCGGGACGAGATTTATATTAGGAGGGAGTGATGTGACAACCCTGGCTTTGAGGTTCGTCACTTAGTTTTATTTTGTGCTAGTTACGTGTCTTTACGTGTTTATGTGCTTATTGGTGTGTATGGATTGTGGTTTGGATATCGTTTCCGGTACGGGGTACCTTGTGAGTGAAACGATGTGTGATGATTTCATGTTCATGAGTTCACATGGTAGTGACTATGAAGTGAGATGGTGTTATTTGGTGGTTTACGTATACGTATATGTATTATAGAAAATCGTATTTTTACAATTTACGGTTTAGCATTTAGAGGTCTCGGATGAGGTAATTAGTTATATGGATATTTTTCGGGATGGTTTTAAGTCATTTAGGACTTAGTTATAAAGTTTATTTCAAAATTTGAGATTTTTTATAAAAGTGTATATTTTACGTCTTTTACGGTAAAACGCGTAAATCTGACTAGTTTTACGGTTTTGAGGTTTTGGAGGCTTTAGGAGCTGAAATAAATTAAGGTAAATTAAGGTAATACTAGTAAGGTATTATTAAACAATAAAAAAATAAAAAAAATAAAAAAAATAAAGGGGGTCGGTTTGGGACGAACCAAAGGAAGAAGGGGAAAAGGAAAGGGGAGTTTGGGCTTGGGTTGGACTAGGCATACTCTATTTAAAGACTTCTAGTTAATAAAAATTCATTATTTTTTCCCTCGAGACAAATAAAATTCGTGGGTTTCACAAGGGAAATTAGGGTTCTTCAAAAATTTGATTTTTTTTACATCTTCTATTAAATTAAAGATAAACCTTCATAAACCTTTTTAATTAAATTGTTTTTATGTTTATTTAATTATCTTATGATGGATTTAGGTTAGGGTTAATATAAAATTAGTAAATTAATGTTGTATTAATCATAATATGATGATTACATAAATTAGGGCTTGTATTAAATGAGGTTATGGGTAATTAATTAGTTCAATTTGATTAAACCCGTTTTTAAATAACTGGGCAGAATTTTGAGTCAATTGTTTTGATCATATCTAGAGTTCTAGGAACATTTAAGATGCGATCAAGCTATCCCTGGATAGATAATTGAGTTGGCTTTCTAAATCAAGAAACGAGAACTAAATTGGAGGTCGGGAAGTGGGTCAAAAAATAGGTTACAACAGTCGCAGGTCAAAACAGTTTTGAATTCAGCCTGTTTTCTTTTTAAGTTTTGGGTTGTTTGGGGTACTTAGGGTTGCATTGGGATCTTCTAACGAACATGAGAGATGGTTTATATATTGTAGTAAGTATATGAACTTGGGCTAAGGTTGTGGTTTAGGGTAAGACCCCCTAATTGTAACAAACTTCTCATACGTTTAAAATCAGTGAATTCTGGATAGGTAGTAATATATATACATATATCGGGGCCTTAATAGTAGCTTTAAGGTTAGGGAAAGTGGGAGGTGTTATCTAACATATTTAAAAGTATGAATATTTCTTTTACCGAAACCATGGGTATGTTTAAGTGGGCGTTTGACTTATAGATTGGAGACCTAAAATTAGGACTGTTTTGTGTGAAATATGAACGGGATAGTTATTAAACTTAACCAAGTTAAGGACTTGTTAGGGAAGGGTAATGGGGTGTTTAGAGTTATAAATAGGGTATTTATATGAGAGGAGGTTAGATGTCCATCATAGGTTGATGAACCGTTTTAGTGGTTGGTTCATGTATTGATTATGTGTTTTTGGATTGTTAGCTTGTTGCTAGAGCAAGGACTTTTGGAGAAGCAATCAGGTGAGTTTCATAGTCCCATGTTTACTATTGTTTTTTACTTCTAGATGGGATGGAAGAGACACTGTGTTATGTTTATTTTATAAAATTTATGCTGTGAATGTTTGGCGTTGGTAATGGACTTATGTGTGCATACTTATGTGATTATCTGCTAGATAATTCTTGATTGGTTATGTTTTGACTTGGTACCAAGGGGATATTGGCAAGGAGGGGCCTTGGGATTGGTTCATAGGTGTTTGAGTACCTATGGGATTATGGTGTTTGGTAAGGCTGGGAGCCTTGGATTTGGACTTGGTTTTGGTATGATTGGTTAATTCTTGAATGTTAGCTGTTAATGCATATTAGTATCGCATTGTCCATACGTTTTTAACTTTTGGTTGTACTCACAGCTTATGGTTTGATTTTGGCGTTTGAGTCTAAACCTATGACTCTCACCAACTTTATGTTGACGTGTTTTAGTGTCTCTTTCAGGTGATAACGTGGTTAAGCGTGAGAACATATGTGGCTAGGATTGGAGTCGAGTAGGAATGCATTTAGAAGGAGATCCCTGTTCCTTCTTAGTTTATTTTCTTTCTGGTTGTTTCGATAGTGATATTGTTGGCACCTATATGTGATTGTTAGTGTTATTTTTTGTCTTGGGTAAGAGGTAGGACTGTTACCTACTTACCTAGACTCCTGCATTATTGAGATATTGTCATGACATTTGTGTCGCCATTTATGACATTATATTTGCATTTTAGTTTTCTCTATAGAGACACCGTTTGTTGTGATGGTATCCATACGTTGCACCCCATATTCCGCCATGGTGGGGTGTTACAGAAGGGGTTGAAGAATGAAAAAGTATTGTAAAGATAAAGGGTGTAAAGAAAGTAGCCCTCCTTACAACTTAGGCAGAAACCGGGTCAATTCATATGCTATTGAGATCATTTATGATTCTCGATATTGAAGATAGACATCATGGACCCAGTGATGCAAGGCACAACCCACCCCAGCTAACTCAGATATCTCTCAAAAGATATTTGTTTTAATCACATGGAGACAACGCATTATCTACTGATTTATTCACTCCGAATAAATTGGTATTGAAAAGGTAGCACTCCTCTCCAGCCTCCGATCACTAAAATTCAAAATGCACGATCGAGTCTAGAGCCATTTGAGATCATCAAATATCTCATTAGGACACACTTTCATTATTCCTTGCTTGTTCACACACTGTGAAAAGTAAGAAAGATATTAAGAGTCCTACGCAAAATCTTCATGATCTTGCCTGAACATCCGAGTAATACGAAAGTATTTACAATGGAGATGGAAATCCTTCTTGAGCGAACGTCAAAAATCTCATGGTAGGTGCTTGTGCGATTCTTTATGAATCAAACTTGTGGTAACTGGAAAGCAACAGTGGTTTAAACTCTTAAATGAATTTAAACACGTTCCAGGCCTCTACGCAATATCTTAGTGATCTTGCCAGAACATTCAGGGTAATACTATTAAGTATTTACAGTGACGAATGGAAATTCTTCTAGTGTTAACATCAAACAGCACTTGGTAGTTAACTTGCAAGATTCTATATGAATCAAGCTAGTGACAACTGGAAATCAACAATGGTGCGATTCTTTAATGAATCAAACTTGTTCCAGGAACATGAATTGACGGCTTCAAATCATGCGGATATTATTATCCAAATGATTCACTCTTTATGTTCGCAGTCAGCTTTGGACGGTCGAATAAAGAGAACGGGTTTACCCGCGAAATCTTGTCAAGGAGGTTCTTAATTAAAACTACCTGCCACAAGTACGATATTTAATATCGTCCAACGGTCTTCACCGACCGGAGGTAAAATGCTACCGAATTAGAATGAAATATTCAAGGCCATTTCATCCGTGTATATGTTTTGTTGCTAACTGTCTTATGCAGCGTAACAAGAAGGTGGCATTACGGTGTACAATCCAGAAGAAGTCGTCACCACATGCTTATACTACATACACTTAGTACTTCAACGAATTCAAGAAAGTCTGAAGGTCAAGTCTTCCGTTGTATCAAACTCTGAAGCTTTCAAGAATTTATAAAGGTATAAGTATGTGGAACATGAAGTCATGAGGAGGCAAATTTCACAAATGATGAATGCACAAGGTCGAGGCAAGGAAACATGCTCAAGACTAAAGTCAAAGATCACATCAAGCATATTCACAAGAACAAGATCGAAGACTCAAGCATAGATGCTAGGTTTAAGATTTTGTAAAATGGTGTGACCTCCCTTAGGGGGAGATTGTTGGAAATACGTTTTCCCAAAGAAAGTCTCGGTCACATCATTATTAGCATAGATCACGAGCTATAGACTATTTAGGACATTGTAACTTGGAGTGACCTCCCTTAGGGGGGAGATTGTTGGAAATATGTTTTTACGTATTTAGGAAGGATCGGTCACTCCAAAGATATATTCGAGTAATAGGCTCGTGATCCAGTTTGTAACATATAGCCCACCAAATCCCACATGTAGGGTGGACTATATATTCCCCCTCCTAGCATGTTAGAAGGGGTTACTCATTTCATTTTTACTCTTTCATTTTAATAAAATGACTTTCTCTCTCTATCTTTCTGTAAAACCCGCAGCAATAACATGTCTCTAATTCGAGGACGGATTATTCTTTTAGAGGGGAAGAGTTGTAAAACCCGCATGAAAAATCCAGAACATATTAATTACAAGAAATAACAGATTAGAAATGTACAGTATTCATTAGTATATTACTATACGAGGATGAGTAAGACAATGCATATGAAGAACAAACATTTCTCATGTAAGTTACTACTTATTTTGTAATAATCGTACATTTGTTCTGATTCTTCAACCTTACATAGTTACTATAAAACAAGGAGTTAAATATTTTCTCATTCTCTAATGGAACTACTATATATGTTCAATTTTATTATAGTCAGTTAATATTTTCCAAAATATCATTCATATATTTGTATGGGAAACGAAGTGTCGGTTACCACATGGAATAAGTCAAAGAGAAGTAAAAACACGTTTACATAAGCCCATATCTTTCGCCGTGCTCAGATTATTTAGTTAGAAACTATTTTCAACCCTAAACAAAAGAAACAAAGAGAAGCCGCCGCCCCAAAATAAATCTTAGTGACAAGTCTTTGTCAAAATATTCATGCCGAGGTTGTTCGAGTTATAAACTGCTCGCGGTGGCTCAATCAGTTTCGTTCGAGTTAGGAGTCTACGTTAAGATCGACCGGAGTCGCGTTCTCGGTCTGAGGTCACATCATGCTAATGTAGTGATCTTACCTGCATGGTTTCGATGTGTTGTTATCTTGTTCATCGCAGCGAGTAACAATCACTGTGGTCGAACGTGATGACACCGAGACCGGGTAAGAGATTCGGGTTTGTTCGCTGGAGGGTTGAGCCGCGCTTGGGACGGAGTTTCGAACAGATTGCCTTCGTTTCGTATTCATGGTTGGGCTGCTGTCGGTACATGCTTGGAGGTAACGCTTAAGCCTTTTTGCCTTTTTACAAATCACATGATGGTATTCTCATAAGACATAAGCACGTCTTAATTGCTCGAAACAAAACCGGTAGAACAAAGAAAAAGATAACACATTGATATAGTCTGCATATGTTGGTTCATGATATCTTCGTAAGTAGGTCCTGCGTATGAGAAGTGGTTTCAATTAAACAAGTAGCAAGCTTTTAATTAGATGGGCTAGTATGAGATAACTATTACTTTTCATCAACAAGTAAAATGTTAAAGTACGAAAACTGTTTAGTCAAACAATAGCATATGTGATATTTTAGCAATGAAGGTAGTAGTAAGGAATAAACTTACACATATAATATTGAGTTACTTAAAAACTTTAATTAGTAGTTGGTTAATGTATGTAGATCTTTTTCACGAAATTTAACTTTGGACTTTATTTACGCGTCAAGTTTTGCTAAGGTACGGATATTCCCATCTTTCTACTATTATGTGCTCTTTTTGTTTAGTCGATTGATCCTACTGATTTCCCGTCCTTCAGTATGGACTTTTCTTTCCTATGCATGATTGGGATTCCCCGCCTGCAGCCAAATGTTTCCCCAGTATATGTTTAAGCTTATCAGTAATCATGTTAATAACTAAATAAATTGCCTGAGCATTATATACAAGCATGACCAGTTTATGTACTAGTTACGGAGGTACCGTAACCATGGCACTAGAGGCACCGGTGTCGTGACTCACATGCAGGAGAGTGATATCCTGCATCGTCCTACTCATGTTCAGTTTGGCCATTTTATCAGTATGTTTAGTGGGGCGTATGGATGCATCCTAGGCTTATCAGTTTACAAGTTATCAGGGTGAATGTGGTGTGTGCTCTACATCCTTCACATTGGAGCTGATCCCTCCACCCAGCACAGTATTTAGAGGTCACCCCTCTACAGTTATTTAGAGGTCACCCCTCTACAACATGACGAGGACACCCCTCTATGTATTCATGCAACAGTGGTTACAGCTCATGACCTATATAAGCTCTTGGCAATTAAAATACAGTAAATGCATGTTGTTCAGATTTAACAGATGACATATCACCTTTATTATTTATAAATCAAACTTTACAGATTCTACACAGATTTTCTGTTGTAACTTTACTTATCAGCCTTACAGCTTTAGCATTGTATCATCTGCTTCATTTCAGTAATTCCTTATCATGCTTTATATCCGTTCACTGAGCGTTATGCTCAGCCGTATCTCCCTTTCATGTTCTAACGGCAGGTACACCAATACGCTTTTAGGATTCTAAGAGCAGGTGCATTTGGATGGAAGCTATCCAGACTTCTTACTTTATGCATTTTATACATTATTTTTTCTTATTTGGACATTGTTTAGTCCTTTCATTCAGTATTTTACTTTTCATGTTTTGGGCTTATGTTTGGATTGCTGATGTTTGATTCCGGTATTTCCTTTATGGTCAGTTAATGTTTTAGGACATTTACCTTATGCTTTGATGACACGCCATAAATACACGTAACGGTCCACTTACCCAAGTGGGGTGTTACAATTATGGTATCAGAGCAACAAGGTTCGACCTGTAGGCTCTAAAACTTGACCTGTGACTAGTGGGTAGTCACCAGGAACTTCCCAGATTTTGGCGTTGTTATCTTTCATGTTTCTCATGCATTTATCAGTCAGTTTTCTTCAGTTATCAGACAGTTTTCTTAAAGTTTTGACTAAGTAAAAGGTTGGTACAGGACTGGCCATATTTAGTCGCATGTGCTTTTCTACGAATTTTGTTTTGGTGAACCGACCCACATGCGTTCACCCTTGCCGTTCAGATTTTGTATTGGTAAACCGACCATAGGCGTTTACCCTTACTCATGTCGGATTCTTGTTTTCAGTCAAATATTACTTGGTGAACCAGCCATAAACGTTCACCATTTCTCAATTCGAATTTCATGCTTTTCAGTCAAATGATGTTTTATGAACTGAACCATAGATTTTCACCTTTGCGCATATCATGATATTTTATAAATTTTGACAACTATGAATTGGACTAAAACCAACCATGTTTAGTCCCAGATTGTAAATTTCTATATATGACAGTTCCCATGAAATTTTGACAAGTATGGATCGAACCAGAATCACCCATACTTAGTCACATGTTTTCTTCCTTGAATGTTGTGGATTAAACTATAGCCATCCACACCAGTTGTTGTTAAAACTCAGTTGATCATACTCTTATGATCCTTGTAACAATCCAGTTTCACAATTTCAAGCTTATGTTGCCTTCAGGCGGATTCAGTTTCATGTTTCCTTACAAGGATTATGTTCTCAACAGAATGATAATGTTTCATGCTAAGATACAGAAGGATTACAATAAAATACTATTTCATGATAAATCATGTTCTGGTCTTTATCAATCATGTCTTTATACTGAACGTTGATGAAACTCCGTTTAATCATACCTTTTAGCCTCTACACAACCAGCATTAAGTCTACGCAGAAATTATCAGCCTATCATGTTAACCGTTTCAGTTCAGTTTACTACCGTTTAAATCAATTTATTTCTTTGATAATGTCAGACAAGCGACACCAGTATCGATCATCCCATAAAATTTCCACCAGCTCCATGTACAGTATTCCATATGTACCCCATGTACAGTGTCTCAGTTATACTCCATGTACAGTATTTCACGTGTACTCCACGTACAGTGTCCCAGATATGCTCCATGTGCAATATTCATTTTGTACTTCATGTACAGTAGTCCATGTGTACTCCAGGTACCCTACTCCATGGATATTGTTAATCGATCCTCAATCATCTCTGGCGTTTCCACTTGTCGATATTCTACCAGGTGCTGATGCTGCTCGTGAGTTGAAGATGTTGCTAGATGCTGATGCCGCTAAGACTTTGAAGACCTCACAAATGTTGATGCTGCTGATACTTTGGAGATTTCTCAAGATGCTGATGCTGTTTATACTATGAAGACTCTGCAGAACAAGGACGAAAACTATAAATTTGAAATTTCTGACGAGAATAAACTTCTACCATCTAACACTACCATTCTATTCCAGGCTTTTACTTTCTCGGCTAAATGTCACACTTCACTCAACTAACCTTTCATTTAGAAGAGTGCGAACCGGAACCCAGCCGGCCACTCAGCAGAATAGTTACATGAATCACGGTCATGATAATGACCATCATAAAGTGACAGACAAAGCAGTAGTGACAACCATCGTACTTATAATTAATCAGTTAGTAACCATCAGAACTCCGGCACGGACGTGACCAGAAATACAAGAGGTCAGTAGTCTAACCGGTCCGCCAATCCTAGCAGTTACCAAAAAATTTCCGCCTTGTCCAGGTTCATCCATTAAAATACATGTCTAGACAACAGTCAAGACACAGTTCTCAAGTATCATTTCAGAAGACACTAGGACACCAGTCATGATACACGTGATACAAATATCTTCTCAGAGTACGAGTTAGAATTCCTAACTTCAGTATGTTTCCAAGCGAGACCCTCAGTAATTCAGGGTACCTTTCAGAAAGGGGTATACCCGTTCTATTATGCCACGCATGAACCAGATCAATTAAAATTTTAGCCAGCACCACTAGAGTATGATTCAGGTTAAACACGCAACATTCACTCTGTGAGGTTACAAACGAACACATTCAGTGAAAAGTCGCCATGTTTACTTCACGTATTCCTATGTCAGCTTTATCTTAAATCAGGTAGTCCCCTACCTCTCAGCCAGAAAGGACTCAAGAGTATCACCATATTTATTAAAGCCTTATTTTCAGTTAACGACGAGATCCGTCCTACTAAATCCCAAATATATTCATTATACTTTATGTCAGAAAAATCAATACAAATTATTTCTGCCTTACAAGCGCGTGAGCTACGAAGACTTTTAGCTACCAGATATAAATTCACTTCTAAAATTCCTCAAATCCATGATCAGCAGATTATACTAAAATTTCCAGATGTCATTCCAGAAATTCCTTCCTAACTACGAGACATAATTTAACATCGAGCTTGTCTCAAGAATAGTGCCTATTTCCAAAACTCTTTATTCCATAGTTGCATCTAAGTTAAAAAGGTTGCATCATTTGCTGCAAGAATTACCAGAATGAGGCTTTATTCGCCATGGCGTACCACCAGGAAGTGTGTCATTTCTGTCTATCAGGAAGAAGACCGGTATCATGAGATCATGTATCGACCATTGAAAATTTTTACAAGATCACCATTCTTAATCAATGCTCATTCCATAAATAGCAGGTTTACCTGACCTGCTACGATATCTTAAATATTTTCCAAAACAATTCGCGACCATGCCACCAGAAGTGGTGAGAGAAGAACATGATGTTTTTCAGATTTCTGTTGAACACGTCACAGTCTCTATAAAATTTTGACTTATACGTCTGGGCTCCCTAATTCCCCAGCTATAGTATGAAATATATGAATAAATTTTTTATGACATCGCAGACAAAATCGTCCGTATATTCATTGATCACATTCTGATCTGCTAAATTCTAGAGAAGAACACGAGAATCATCTTCTCACAGTTGTACAGAATCTTCGATAGGAGAAAATTTTATATACAACTTTCCAGATATGAATTCCAATTGAACAAAGTGGCATTTCTGAGCCATTCTACGTTAGCAGATAGAAATTTCAAACAATGCTGCGAAGGTGAAGGCCATCACCTGATGGTCCCGACCGACGACTGTGAACGAAGTGAAATTTTTCTAGAACTCAATTGACTACTACCACAGAAATTGCCGACAGTTCTCACTAAAAATGTTTTATGACTATTCAACAAGATTTCCACCAGAATGTTCCAAAATCCCAGAAAAAACTTTGATAGAATCTGCATCACACATTAATGCAGCTATGTTCATATCTAGATGCCTGACCTACTGCAGGTTCAAGATAGAACACCGTCATGTTAGTGAGTTACTACAACCCTTAGAAATTTCTGAACAGAAATGAGACGAAATTCTATGAAATTGTTATCAGCTACCACAGGCTCAGAGAAAGTATGATAGTATCTAAGTTATCGTCAACCATGTAATCAGCCTGCGCGTTTCTTTCATCCGAAAAGATCACGCAGTAGGAGATCTGCAGAAAATTTAGAAATTCGGCAGTAAATCATACTAATTCAAGGAATTCCATCGACCATCATATCAGACAGAATTCATGTCCACGATCAAGTGTATGTTTATGCCCACATTAAGTTCATGTTTATTTTCACTTTCACGTTTACGTCTCATTAGCAGTATGATGCTGTTTAAGTTCATCTTTTATGCTATCTCGTGATTTAAGCTCACGTTTGTGTTCATAACATTGTTCACGTTCAAGTTTGTATGCCATTTCACGATACACGTTTCTCAGTTTATTACAGAATACGGTTACAGAAATCTTGAGAAATCATACTCAAGTTTAGCACAACTATTCCATAACCAGGCAGACGTTTCACATCTCAAGCCGTATCGTTTGGCATCCATTCCTCAGTCAGCATACGTTCATGATATGTTCTAGTATCACGTTCACAGTATGATTCATGTATCACATTCATGATATATTACATGCTAGCTCTCCTCATATAATTATGAACCACGTTCACAATTGCTCACTTAGCACATTCACAATTGTTCACGTAGTTCGTCCCTATATATTCTCAGCAGCTTGATCAGAGATATAAATGTTATATTTTCAGGATAATTGTACGTACCGTTTCATATATCCTACATGCTATAGCTTATTCATTCAGGTTTAGAAAATCCATCTTAAGTATGAAACTAGAAACTATTCAGCATCATCAGGACAGGGTCATCAGGACCAAGATTTTCATTATGATTAGACCTTTTAAGGAATCGTTTCGAGCGGGAAGCCACTCGAAACGGAGGAGTCCATCTGGACCTCTCATTCCTTTTCCTTTAATAAATCTAGTTAAGCCCTTTCATTCATGTCACGTCCCATGTTCTCTTCAACCATGTCACGTTACATGATCACTACAGTCATGCCATGTTTATATCTTTCAGCAGCATTATGTCTGAATTAGAAGACGAATTATCCTTTCAGCTTATATGCCTTTTTAGCTTTCATGTTCTTTCAACCTATGTGTCCTTTCAGCTTTTAAACTTTATCAGCATATTACCTTTAATTCAAGGACGAATTTTTCTTTTTAGAGGGGAAGAGTTGTAAAACCCGCAACAATAATATGTCTCTAATTCGAGGACGAATTATTCTTTTAGAGGGGAAGAGTTGTAAAACCCGCATGAAAAATCCAGAACATATTAATTACAAGAAATAACAGATTAGAAATGTACAGTATTCATTAGTATATTACTATACGAGGATGAGTAAGACAATGCATATGAAGAACAAACATTTCTCATGTAAGTTACTACTTATTTTGTAATAATCGTACATTTGTTCTGATTCTTCAACCTTACATAGTTACTTTAAAACAAGGAGTTAAATATTTTCTCATTCTCTAATGGAACTACTATATATGTTCAATTTTATTATAGTCAGTTAATATTTTCCAAAATATCATTCATATATTTGTATGGGAAACACAGTGTAGGTTACCACATGGAATAAGTCAAAGAGAAGTAAAAAAACACGTTTACATAAGCCCATATCTTTCGCCGTGCTCAGATTATTTAGTTAGAAACTATTTTCAACCCTAAACAAAAGAAACAAAGAGAAGCCGCCACCCCAAAATAAATCTTAGTGACAAGTCTTCGTCAAAATATGCATGCCGAGGTTGTTCGAGTTATAAACTACTCGCGGTGGCTCAATCAGTTTCGTTCGAGTTAGGAGTCTACGTTAAGATCGACCGAAGTCGCGTTCTCGGTCTGAGGTCACATCATGCCGATGTAGTGATCTTACCTGCATGGATTCGATGTGTTGTTGTCTTGTTCATCGCAGCGAGTAACAATCACTGTGGTCGAACGTGATGACACCGAGATCGGGTAAGAGATTTGGGTTTGTTCGCTGGAGGGTTGAGCCGCGCTTGGGACGGAGTTTCGAACAGATTGCGTTCGTTTCGTATTCATGGTTGGGCTGCTGTCGGTACATGCTTGGAGGTAACGCTTAAGCCTTTTTGCCTTTTTACAAATCACATGATGGTATTCTCATAAGACATAAGCACGTCTTAATTGCTCAAAACAAAACCGGTAGAACAAAGAAAAAGATAACACATTGATATAGTCTGCATATGTTGGTTCATGATATCTTCGTAAGTAGGTCCTGCGTGTGAGAAGTGGTTTCAGTTAAACAAGTAGCAAGCTTTTTATTAGATGGGTTAGTATGAGATAACTATTACTTTTCATCAACAAGTAAAATGTTAAAGTACGAAAACTGTTTAGTCAAACAATAGCATATGTGATATTTTAGCAGTGAAGGTAGTAGTAAGAAATAAACTTACACATATAATATTGAGTTACTTAAAAACTTTAATTAGTAGTTTGTTAATATATGTAGATCTTTTTCACGGAATTTAACTGTGGACTTTATTTACGTGTCAAGTTTTGCTAAGGTACAGATATTCCCATCTTTATACTATTATTTTCTCTTTTCGTTTAGTCGATTGATCCTACTGATTTCCCGTCCTTTAGTATGGACTTTCCTTTCCTATGCATGATTAGGATTCCCCGCCTACAGCCAAATGTTTCCCCAGTATATGTTTAAGCTTATCGGTAATCATGTTAATAACTAAATAAATTGCCTGAGCATTATATACAAGCATGACCAGTTTATGTACTAGTTACGGAGGTACCGTAACCATGGCACTAGAGGCACCGGTGTCGTGACTCACATGCAGGAGAGTGATATCCTGCATCGTCCCACTCATGTTCAGGTTGGCCATTTTATCAGTATGTTTAGTGGGGCGTATGGATGCATCCTAGGCTTATCAGTTTACAAGTTATCAGGGTGAATGTGGTGTGTGCTCTACATCCTTCACATTGGAGCTGATCCCTCCACCCAGCACAGTATTTAGAGGTCACCCCTCTACAGTTATTTAGAGGTCACCCCTCTACAGCATGACGAGGACACCCCTCTATGTATTCATGCAACAGTGGTTACAGCTCATGACCTATATAAGCTCTTGGCAATTAAAATACAGTAAATGCATGTTGTTCAGATTTAACAGATGACAGTTCACCTTTATTATTTATAAATCAAACTTTACAGATTCTACACAGATTTCCGCTGCAACTTTACTTATCAGCCTTACAGCTTTAGCATTGTATCATCTGCTTCATTTCAGTAATTCCTTATCATGCTTTATATCCGTTCACTGAGCGTTATGCTCAGCCGTATCTCCCTTTCATGTTCTAACGGCAGGTACACCAGGACGCTCTTAGGATTCTAAGAGCAGGTGCATTTGGATGGAAGCTATCCAGACTTCTTACTTTATGCATTTTATACATTATTTTTTCTTATTTGGACATTGTTTAGTCCTTTCATTCAGTATTTTACTTTTCATGTTTTGGCTTATGTTTGGATTGCCGATGTTTGATTCCGGTATTTCCTTTATGGTCAGTTAATGTTTTAGGACATTTACCTTATGCTTTGATGACACGCCATAAATACACGTAACGGTCCACTTATCCAAGTGGGGTGTTACACTTTCTTTCCTCTCCTCTTTCTCTCTATAGTTCATCTTTATTCATCTCCTTCTCCCTTCCATTTCAATAGATTAACCATAGATTACCAAATCCTAAGAAAACGTAGACCTTCAAGCTTACATATCAAAATAAGCTAATATCAGGCCATAAATTGTTGGGAATAAAATATAGGCCAGTTCACTTGAGCGCTGATAAGAGAAAACCAAGCGCTGACAAGAAGGAAATGAACGCTGACAGCCAAGCGTTGTCAAGAAGAAGTCAAGCGTTGACAGCCTTGAAGACAAGCACTGATGGGAAGATATGTTCTACGAATCTTTTGTTTATTTTGTTTCTAGTTTTGTTTATGGTAAAGATAAGTTCATTATTGTATTTTCTATAATTATCTTTACCTAGAATAGTTGATTCGTAGCTTATTGTACAAGACTTCTTACATCTATAAAAGAAGATCTTTAGGTTAAAGTTTAATAATAAGTTTTCGTTTGTTAAACACTTTCATTGTAATCAAGTTTGATTATCATTAATCAAAGTGAAAGTTTGTTTACATCTTTGTGTTCTTGATTGAGTGTTAATTCGGCATAATACTTAGTTACTTTATTCATAAGCAAAGGTTTCTCTACGTGTATTACTTGATCTAATCTCGTATACACAAGCTTAATCGATCTAAGTTTGGGATCAACAAGTGGTATCAGAGCTTGTTGAGAAAATTTTGATCTTTAAGTAACGCAAGAACCCTAAAACACCAAAAACCCTAAAAACACCGAAACCCTAAATTTCACAAAAACCCTAAAAACATCATGTCTGATCAATCACAATCAAATGCCTCTGCTTTGCTACAAAACAAAAATAGCACAAACCCTAATATCAGGATTCCCATGTTTGAAGCTAACAACTTTGAGATATGGAAATCCAACTTTGAACAATACGTAGGTATCCACGACTACACTCTGTGGGAGATTATTGAATATGGAAACACATTCGATAAGGATCAAAAGATTGCTGATGCTATTGCTACAAGATCAGCTGTTGCTAATTGTCCAGAAGCTGATAAGAAAGAAAAACCTGGAGATGGAAGAGCTGTGTCTGTTGAGGATATAGCAAAGAAAAGGGTTGACATGAAAATCCTAAAAATCTTGAAACTTTCTTTGGGACATGAAAACCAGCACAAGTACAAAAGCTATGAGTCTGCAAAAGAACTCTGGGAAGCTCTTGAAGTAGCACATGGTGGCAACGCTGACACCAAGGAAGAGAAGAAGAAGCAACTCATGCATGAGTATGCTGTTTTTAAGTCTCAACCCAATGAGAATCTTAACATTGTGAGAAGTAGGTTGCTTGACATTACAAGCCAACTATCCTTCATGGGAACACAAGTTGATGATGCTGACATGATTGCCACTTTTCTCAAAAGTCTTGGTGACGTATGGAAGATTGAGGCAAGATCCATTCTTATCAACAACACTCACAAAAGTTCTACCTTTGATGACATCTACAACAAACTAAGGCTGTTGGAGAATGAATTTCTGTTGGAGCATGAGAGTAAGGCTTCCAGTAGCAACATGGCCTTCTTCTCACACAGTGAAGGCTAATTTGAGCAAAAGAACTCCTATATACACCCAGTCACTAGATCTGTATGTGTCAACGCTGGATCACATCCTGTCAGCATTGGAACACATCTTGTCAGCGTTGGATCATATCCTGTCAACGCCTCACATTCAGACGCTGACAGTCACAAATTTGGCGCTGATGGAGTTAAACCTGCTGATTTAGATCTAGATACCGTGTGTGCATACATTGCTTCTTTGCCCAATGGTTCAGGGATTACATATGAGGATCTTGAGCAAATAAGTGATGAGCAATTGGAAGAGATGGACATCAAGTGGAACATGGCTCTTGTAAGTTTAAGACCAAATAGGTGGAATAGAAGGTTCAATAAGAAGATGACCTTTGATGCAAAGGACATTGCTGGATTTGATAAATCCAAGGTTGAGTGCTATAATTGTCATCGTATGGGGCACTTTATGAGAGAATGTAGATCTCCAAGAAGATATGATGCTGGCAAACCTTCAAGCCAAATGGTTAAGAATCAGGATCCCAAGGCCATGGTAGCTGTTCAACAAATTGATGGTGCTGGAGGATGGGACTGGAGCTGGAACTTTTTGGCTAAGGATGAGGAAGAGGACAAAGCATTGGTTGCTGAAATTAAAGAAGAGCATGTTCAATATGCTCTCATGGCACACTCCTCCTCTTCATCAGATAATGAGGTATATGATGATGCTTTTTGTTCTAAGGGTTGTCGTTTAAATACTGAGAAACTTAATAAGGAAGTTGCAAAATTATTAGATGACATGAGCATTGAAAGATGCAAGTTGTCTAATTATCAAATTGCTCTTACCCAAACTAAAAAGACAGTTTTTGAGTATAGGAAAATGGAGTTTGACCTAAAAGATAAAATAAATATCTTAAAACATGATTTAGAGCAAAGTAATGATGTTAGAAACATCATGGAAAGGGTTAATGTTGATTTAATAGCTAAGTTAGATGAGGCTAACAAGAATAAAGATAATGTGAGTCTTAAAATTCAGAGATTTGATAAGGCCACACAAACCCTAGGAGAATGTGTCAATAAGCAAAGAGACTCTAAAGACATGAGTGGGATTGGGATGAAAGATTATACTGTGGTTCCACCACCAGCTGGGGACTTCTATGGTGTCCAAAGAAAGGACTTATCTTGGACTGGTTTACCAGAACTCCAAGAGAAGGAATTTATTCCTCCACCAAGAGTCACTTCCCCAGTTGAAGAGTATAATCAAAAGTTGACTGACCTAAATGAATGGAAGAAAGCCAATCCTACTTTGTTTGTTAAGGGAGGTTTGTTGTGTGAAAGTCCAAATGACCCTACCCCTATCACAACACAAGAACCTACCCCTATCAAGATAACAAACCCAACCACTGGCAAGACTGTTGACCTTGGCTCAAACACTGTTAAGAAACCTAGTGTTAAGTATGCAGAAATGTATAGGAATACTAAGTCACCAAAAGGCCAAGTTAGTAATCATGGAACATGTTTCTTTTCTTCTAGACCTAAAACTATGTCTTGAAAAGCTTGTTACACTTGTGGTAGCTTTTCACATTTAGCCTACAAATGTGTCAACGCTTCCAATGTCACCGCTGATAGGAACAATTTCAGCGCTGACAAAAGTCAACACAGGTCAAACGTTGTCAGACCCAAAACCTTTATGAATCAAAGTTCACAAGTTGTTAGACCAGCCCCATTCTTTACTAGAGGGTCTAACACGCATGGCCAAAGACCTTTTCAAAAGACAAATACTTGGCCCAATAGGCAATGGATTCTTGTAGCAAACCCTAGGTTCAACGCTGATAAAGGCAATCGGGGCATTGACAAGACCAATTCCAACGCTGACAGAAACGTTGCCAGAACTAGGTATTTGCAACCACAGGGTAAGGGATCTAGAGCTTCTTCTAGCTTAACATGGAGACCAAAACAAGATCAAAACCCTAATTCTAATGGCCTGTCTATGACCTGCAACAGATTTCATTATATTTCAAAGGTCATTACAAAACCAATTGGGGTTAACTGGGCATTTCATCCAAAAAGGGATGAACATGGGGTTGTTATGAGAACCAAGTCTGTTCTTGTTGAACAACCAGATGAATCCAAGTCTTCTAAGGCTTGGGTTCCCAAAGAAAACTAATGTGTTTTCTTTATGTGCAGGTAGGGGTGTCGAAAAAGTTGACCTGACCCGAACCCGGCCCGAACCCGGCCCGAACCCGAACCCGAAATAGCCTATTCGGGTCGGGTCATTCGGGTTCAAAAACATACTCGGGTCAATTCGGGTTGACCCGAATTGACCCGAGTTCTAATTAGCCTCGGGTTCGGGTTTATATTTTTTAGCCTTGACCCGACTTGACCCGACCCGACTTGACCCGAACCCGACCAACCCGACTTGACCCGAGTTTTTACTACATTTTACCTTGTAAATATACTTAAATAAGTTAATTTTTAACTTTTTTACTTATACTCGGGTTGACCCGAACCCGAGTTGACCCGACCCGAATTAACCCGACCCGAATTGACCCGAACCCGACTGACCCGAGTTCTAATTAGGCTCGGGTTCGGGTTTGATTTTTTTGAGTTCTGACCCGACTTGACCCGACCCGACTTGACCCGAACCCGGTTGACCCGACCCGATTCCCACCCCTATGTGCAGGGCATTCAAAAACAGGTAAATGATTATGGATATTGGGACAGTGGATGCTCTAGGCACATGACTGGGAAAGAAGATTACTTGAGTAACTTCACTCCCATTAAGGATGGTGACAAGGTTTACTTTGGAGGCGGATTTGGAACTATCACAGGCAAAGGAACTCTTCTCACCAACAATCTGCGTTTTGATAACGTGTTTCTAGTAAAAGAACTTGGCTATAATCTTTTTAGTGTATCACAAGTTTGTGATAACAAAAATAAAGTTCTGTTTACTGATACTGAATGCTTGGTGTTAAGCAAGGATTATAAGATCCCTGGTGAGAAATATATAGACTTTAGAACACCAAGGCATAAAGACATTTATAATGTGAATCTTAATGGAATTAAGACAAATAATAATATGTCATGTTTTTATGCTAAAGCTTCAGTAGATGAGAGTAATCTATGGCACAGGAGATTAGGGCACATAAATTTTAAGAATATCAATAGACTTGTGAGACTTGGTTTGGTTGATGGTTTTCCTGAAAAGGCTTTCCACAATGACCACTCTTGTGTTGCATGTCTTAAAGGCAAGCAGCACAAGGTCTCATTTAAGTCTAAACAGATGCACTCTAGTTCTAAACCACTTCACTTATTGCATATGGACCTCTTTGGTCCAACTAATATAGAAAGTTTAAAAGGTAAATCATTTTGCTTTGTCATCACTGATGACTTTTCTAGGTTTACTTGGACTTTCTTTTTAGCCAAGAAAAGTGAAACTGCCACAATTTTGATTGATTTCATTACTCAAATAGAAAAGAAGAGTGGTAATGAAGTCAAAATTCTTAGAAGTGACAATGGTGGTGAGTTTAGAAACAAGTTGTTAGATGATTTTTGTGCCAAGAAAGGGATTACTAGGCAGTTTAGCATTGCTAGAACCCCACAACAAAATGGGGTTGCTGAGAGAAAGAATAGAACCCTAATTGAAGCAGCCAGAACCATGTTGGCTGATGCTCACTTTCCTATAGCTTTTTGGGCTGAGGCTGTCAATACAGCTTGTTATGTGCAAAATAGAGCATTGGTCAACAAGATACAAAACAAAACACCTTATGAGTTACTTTGGGGAAGAAAACCAAATATTGGTTTTCTCAAGCCTTTTGGTTGTCATGTAGTTGTCTTAGCCACTAGTGATGACCTAGGTAAGTTTGATGCAAAAGGTGATGAAGGCTATTTCATGGGTTATTCAGTGCAGAGCAAGGGATATAGGGTTTACATTAAAAAGGAAAAACGTATACTTGAAAAAGTACATGTTAGGTTTTTAGAGAGTAAACCTAGTGATCCTGAAAGTGGTCCAAATTGGTTGTTTGATTTGGAACCTCTATCTAGAGCTTTGAGTTATATGCCTGTTACTAATCCAGACATTGTGAAGGCAACTTCAAGTGTTTTGGAAAAACCAGTTGTTAATGTTTCAGGTACACAGGTTGCTAAAGAGGATGGATCACAAGCAGATAAGTCATCTCCCATACAAGAATATGTTACAATTCCCATATGGATAGATGCTTATGTTGCTGCTGCTGCTGCTGGAAAGGATAATGGTGGTCCCCAAATACCACCAGTTGACAACATGCATGGTCACTCAGGCGCTGACAAAAGCAATCCTAGCGCTGACAAGACCAATTCAGACGCTGATGGCTCAAACGTTGACAACAACAATTCTGGCGCTGACAAGAGTAATTCCAGCGCTGACAACTCAAACGCTGACAAGCAAAATTCCAGCGTTGACAACACTTTTGAGAACTTTTTCTCTTCCAATTATGAGCAAGGTGGACCTTCCAGCAGATCTGAAGAGGTTCATGCTAATATTGATGGAAGAGAGTCTGAAGAAGATATTGGCAACATGGAGGATGATATTAAAGACACCAGAATTCTTGAAGGTGGAATTCTCACATCTACTATGAAGAATCATCCTCCTTCTCAAATCATTGGAGATATCATGACTCCTGTTCAAACTAGAAGATCTCACCAGACTCATGATAGCTTCATTGCCAATATCCACAAGAAGGTTGATACCCCTCTTGTGCAAGCATGTTTGTTTGCCTGTTTTCTGTCACAACAGGAACCCAAGAAAATTTTTGATGCTCTCAAAGAACCAAGTTGGGTGGAAGCAATGCAGGATGAGCTTCACCAATTTGCAATTCAGGATGTTTGGGAGTTGGTTGATTGTCCAAGATATGTTAGACCAATTGGGACAAGATGGGTTCTAAGGAATAAGAAGGATGAAAGAGGTATTGTGGTCAGAAACAAGGCACGTTTGGTAGCTCAGGGATATACACAAGAGGAAGGGATTGATTATGAGGAGGTCTTTGATCCTGTTGCAAGGATTGAGGCTATAAGAATCTTTCTAGCCTATGCCTCATGCATGGGCTTCACTGTTTATCAAATGGATGTGAAGAGTGCTTTCCTCTATGGTACAATTGTTGAGGAAGTGTATGTCATGCAACCTCCTGGCTTTGAAGATCCTGAGCATCCAGACAAGGTATATAGAGTTAAGAAGGCTATGTATGGACTTCATCAAGCCCTAAGAGCATGGTATGGTACATTGTCCACCTACTTGGTGGAAAATGGATTTCAAAGGGGCACCATAGACCAAACATTGTTCACAAAGAAGAAAGGTAAGGATGTCTTACTTGTTCAGGTCTATGTTGATGACATCATCTTTGGTTCTACAAATCCAAAGATGAGTGAAGACTTTTCCAAGCTTATGACAAACAAATTCAAGATGAGTGCTATGGGGGAGATGAACTTCTTTCTAGGGTTACAAGTTCAGCAGAAAGAAGATGGTATCTTCATCTCTCAAGACACGTATGTTGCTGAAATCTTGAAGAAGTTTGGCTTTTCTCCACATGAAAAGAGTGCTACTACTCCTATGGATAGAGAACATCCTTGGGGAAAAGTTGGTGCTGGAAAAGATGTGGATGTCAGGCATTATAGATCAATGATTGGTTTATTGATGTGTCTCACAGCCTCAAGACCTGACATCATGTTTGTTGTGTGTGCTTGTGCACGGCATCAAGTGACTCCCAAAGAATGTCACCTCCTTGATGTAAAGAGAATCTTTAGGTACCTAAGATGCTATCCTGATCTTGGCTTGTGGTACCCAAAGGATTCTCCATTGGAGCTTATTGCATATTCAGACAGTGATTATGGTGGTGATAAGTTTGATAGAAAATCCACAACTAGTGGATGTCAGTTTCTTGGGAGTAGGTTGATCTCTTGGCAATGCAAGAAACAAACAGTGGTGGCCAATTCTACAACTGAAGCAGAATATGTTGTTGCAGCTGCATGTTGTAGACAAGTCTTATGGATTCAGAACCAGCTGTTGGATTATGGGTATAATTTCATGCATACCAAGATTTTTGTTGACAATAACAGTACTTTATGCATTATTAAAAATCCTGTACATCATTCTAAAACCAAACACATAGAAATTCGACATCATTTTATAAGAGATTGCTTTGAAAAAGGTTTAATACAACCAGACAGGGTGGACACAGAAGATAATGTGGCTGATTTATTAACTAAACCTTTTGATACTGGAAGATTTCAATATTTGGTAACAAGTATTGGAATGGTTAATCTCACTTAATATGTGTTTTGGAGTCTTTTTGTAAAAGTATGTACAGGATAATGCATTGTTATTGGTCCTTGTGATGATTTAGATTTTCCACTTTATTTTTCTAACACTGACAAAGGTAATTTCAACGCTGACAAGTGTTATTTTGCCGTTGTCAGCAATATTATTGTCTAACGCTGACAAAAGTTCCTTCAATGCTGATACGTGTTATCGGGGCGCTGTCAGCAACAATGTTAGTTTTGTGGTTTTCAATCTAAATGTGTAGGTGGTGTTAGCCTTATGCCATTGGATACAGAGTTGCTCATGGATATTTGGAGAGTTATTTGGACATGTTTTTGTTTATGGATGATGGTTGGAATATTTATATTCCTATCTTGACATAAATTTTTAATGTTCATGCATATTTTGTGCAGCATATGTATCATAGTTTAAGGGGAGGTTTTAGGAACCTTTAGGACTCTTGGGTATTCTTACAATACTCTTATCACAATTCTAGATTGTGTCCACAGGTGAGTATGGGTTATTTTCACTAAACCATGAGGCACTATAGCATGCAAAGTTGATATACTATGCATGCTGCCAAGACATTTTTGGCCTAGAATTGGTTGTGGTCTGTTGGGAGACTTGGGAATAATTTTATTATGGGTTTACCTGGGAGTTACAAAGAATTTTATGAGAAAACTTAGTTGTTAAGAATTTTGGTTAGCAAGGGACTCTTGAGGACGTTTGTGTCTATCTTGCTTAAGCAAGTGTGCATAAATAGACAGTGCTTGCCGCCCTATAATAATTATCAACTTGCAAGTTATCTCCACTAGGATAAATTACTTTGTTAAGGTCGTTTTTATTTTTAATTATTTTTATTTTTAGACGCTGACAAGTATTTCTCCAAACGCTGTTGTGACCAATTTGAACGCTGACATGGCTTTGGCAAACGCTGACAAAAATATAGCCGTTGGGCGTTGATGGGTTATTTTTGACCTTTGACACCCAGTGGGACCTACCTAGTTGTTAATTTTGACGAATTTTGAGCCGTAATTTTGGGAGTTGCTTACTTTTAATTAATGCATGAGATAAGTTATTTCTATTTCAATATTTTCATCATTACTTTTTGAAAATAACTGCCTCATTTTTTACCAATCACAACCATGCATTTCTCCTATATATTTGGCTAATATTTTTACTCTGGGTATCTATACTTTTTGTCTAACAACTTTCTCCTATATTTTCATCTCTCACACACATAAACAGATTTCATCAATGGCACCCAAATTCAACTCCAACAATTTGACATTGGAATTCAAGAGTCAGCATAATATGATAGCTTACTTGGACGCTGATAATGAATTGTTTCCTCAATATACACAGATGGTGGCGTATCTAAATGCATCTCCACTTAGGTATGCTCTTTCACATGCACCTCTTATCCCTGTCACTCACATTAGACAGTTTTGGAACAATGTAAGTTCCACAACAACTAATAACGTGACTACATTAACATCTATTGTTCATGGGAGAACATGGGTGGTTACTGAAGCCTTGGTTCGCCAGGCTTTGCATCTAGATGATGATGATGGTGTAACCACCCTCTCCATTGCTACAATAGAACAAGGTCTAAGGGATTTGGGTTATCCTATTCCTGCTAGGGAAACTTTAAATAAATATCATAAGCAGGAATTTCCCTTAGACTGGAAGTACCTAATACATGTCCTCTTACAATGCTTAAGTCCCAAGTGCACTGCTTTCAATGAAATTAACAGATCAATTGCTAGTGCTCTTGTTTGTATGTCACGTAGGCTTAAGTTTAATTTTTCCAAAATAATTTTTGAGGGGATGTGTAAAAATAAAGGGAGCAAAATGACTTTGGCCTATCCCAGATTTTTGCAAATGGTTTTTGACATGAAAAACTACTGCCCTAGGGATCATGATCACTTTTATGAGATCCCTATGCAAAAGAAAGCCATTTTTACCAAAATGCACTCACCCCTTCACCGTGACGTACCACTCACCCAAGCCATGCTTGATGTTATTCAATCTGCCCAACCTCAACCAGACCCCCAACCACAACTTGAGCCTGTCCATGAACCCTTGCCTTCACCCCAACACATGGATCTTGACCAAGAAAATGTTGGTGTTGACACTTCTAATGTTGACGCTGACACGAGTAATCCCAACGCTGATGCCCTTCCCTCACAGTCCCAAACACCCCTTAACCAACCCACACCCACCCAATCCACATCATCTTCTACCCCCCCCCACACACAATATAGGTTGAACAAATGCCCAAGGACTACTGGAGTGTTCTCCTCCAGTGGTCCTAGCCATGAAGCGGAGAGAACCACCACCACAAGAGTGGTTGGTGACATGGATGAGGCTGGAACTATTGGTTCAGGCTTAGATGCTGGCCAAGACAATTCCAACATCATTAAGACCTCATCCATGCCTCATGATTCTACTTTAGGAGGTCAAATTCCCATTTTAGCTGAGGGCAGATTGGAACCAATGTCTTTGATTGAATTGACGGCTGCTTGCATTAGCTTGCAAAAGCAAAATGCAAGCCTGGTACATATTGTCAATACTTAGGGCCTTGAACTCAAGAAATTGAGGGAGAGGATTATTGTTTTGGAGAATGCTAACAACAGGAGTAGGATGGAGGAATCTTCCAAAGGGGAGGATGAGCTGGATGAAATGATTCATACAGCAAGTGAAAAGAGTTCACATGATGGTGAATCATTGAACATTGCTGAAGCCCTTACAGATTTGAAGAAGCAGCCAGTTATTGATGTATCCAAGGTAACCCCTACAAATTTGGATGTATCTTTTACAGTGCTGATGGAGCACTTTACAAAGGGCGTTGACACAAGCAATGTAAGCGTTGACAAGAGTTTGGACGCTGACACACCAAGCGCTGTCATAGGTAATCGGGGCGCTGACACAGGTATGTTGAACGCTGACAAGCCTGCAGGTGGGGTTGATGTATTCCAGTCATCAACCATCATCAAAGATGTGTCTACACAGGTATCTTCATCATCCTTACCCACCATTGATCCACTAGATAAGGGTAAGGGAATTATAATGGAAGAAGAGATTCCAAAGAATGCAGCACAGATTGAATTTGACAAAAAGTTGGCTGCACAACTTATGGAACAAGAAAGGAAGAAAAGTGGTGCATCACCATTTATTCACTCTTCTGAAAGTGAAGAAGAGAGTGATGATGAAAGTGACAAGGCTATCTCAGACTCAAGTGTTATGATCATAGAAGAACCAGAAAGGCTTGAGTATGGTGATGAGTTGGCAAAAGATAAGTTGCAAGAGTTGAAGATGCAGGTTGATTTTGATCTTCTACAAATTACTCAGATGTACTTTGCATGGGAAAACAAGACAATCGAAAATCCAGAGATGACATTATTAGACCAAATATGGGGTTTGGAAATTCTTCTCAGGATACAAAATGATGTGAAGATCATTCTGAAATACAATGCACAAGATGTTAAATCATTGCTCAAAAGGGATAGAAGACAATTGTACTACAAGCTGCTTAGGTGTCATCAAGCAGGATGGACATACAAGAGATTGCAGGGATTATCTTTTGATGAGTTGGAGTACAAGGCGTATCCCATTTGGAGGTATGTGCAGGAGAGTAATGTTCTAAGGCTTCTTTCTGATGAAAGGAAAGAGGAGCTTGCTGAAGAGATGGAGATTGCAAAGGAAATGGTTGCTCCAAGATTAGTGAAGAAAGGAGATCCTTTTCAATTTCCTAAGGATATGGATATGTATGATCCAAGTGAAGCAGTCATAAGGAAACATCTCAAGCTTTCACCATTGGAAGCTTCAGATATGGTTCAAGTATTGCCTCTAGATGCCAGGAATCCAATTATTAGCTATGATGAGGATGAATGTGGTTTTTGGAAGATTGGTAGATATGGAAAGGAGGTACATACTTTCACTTCACTTATTTCTATTTTTGCAAGTATGGACAGAGAAGACTTGGTACACCTATGGAGGTTGATTGAAGCCAAGTATAGGGCTGAAGCACCTACTTCAGCCAATGGAATAAAATTGTGGTCCACATTTATGACATTGTGTGGTCCAAGAGAAGAAGATCCTGCTATTTGGAAGGATCTTGAAGATGACCTCAGTGGTCTTCAATGGAGGCTATATTCAGCTTGTGGTGTTTATCATTTGAGCTCTACAAAGTTCTCAGAGTATCTTCTTGTAGATGCTAATTATTTCTTGTCCAAAGAAGTGTTGGAGAAGATGAAGGCAACACCACTGGAAGTTGATTATACAAGTGACGTGGCAAAGGATTTTATTAGATATGTTTATTACCAATATGATAAGTGTTGTAAGATTCCTCCTGAGTCAGAAGTGTTTATTCAGAAAACTTGATTACTAGAATAGCTATCAAGTTTAGGGGAGGATTGTTGGGAATAAAATATAGACCAGTTCACTTGAGCGATGATAAGATAAAACCAAGCGCTGACAAGAAGGAAATGAACGATGACAGCCAAACGTTGTCAAGAAGAAGTCAAGCGTTGACAGCCTTGAAGACAAGCACTGATGGGAAGATATGTTCTACGAATCTTTTGTTTATTTTGTTTCTAGTTTTGTTTATGGTAAAGATAAGTTCATTATTGTATTTTCTATAATTATCTTTACCCAGAATAGTTGATTCGTAGCTTATTGTACAAGACTTCTTACATCTATAAAAGAAGATCTTTAGGTTAAAGTTTAATAATAAGTTTTCGTTTGTTAAACACTTTCATTGTAATCAAGTTCGATTATCATTAATCAAAGTGAAAGTTTGTTTACATCTTTGTGTTCTTGATTGAGTGTTAATTCCGCATAATACTTAGTTACTTTATTCATAAGCAAAGGTTTCTCTACGTGTATTACTTGATCTAATCTCGTATACACAAGCTTAATCGATCTAAGTTTGGGATCAACATAAATTATAATAATAAGGTCATAAATTATAAGCTTACATAAAAAGGCTTATAGCTTATGAGATTTTTGGCTTAAGTTTTATAAGCTTAGTTTGAAATTTTCCGGCTTACACAAGTTTATTCTGAGTTTCTAACATGATAAATTTATACAAGCTGAAAAGGCTCAAACTTCAAAATAGGCCGGAAAACAAGCTTATGAAACATAAGCTGAAAACCAAATATATAATCTTAAACAAACACCGTTTATATAGCTGGCTTATAACTAATTTGGTATTGCGCTTATGTTTTCTAAACTTGGTTTTTGTGGCTTATTTGGAAACTATTTGTTGATCCCAAACTTAGATCGATTTAGCTTTGTGTTAACAAGATTAGATCAAGTATAACACGTAGAGAAACTTTGTTATATGTGAAACAATCTAGGTATTATGCGGAATTAATACTTAGAACAAGAACACACAAACAGAAAACCAAACTTTCACTTTGACTGATAAAAAAACTTGAATACAATGAAAGTCGAATTACGTATATTGAAACTAAACCTAAAGGCCTCCTTTTATAGCACAAGGAGCCTTGTACAAGAGTTTACTTATGAGCTAATTATGGTAAAGATAAACATAGAAAATACATTGTGAAACATATCTTTACTCTAAACATAAACCGTGTAAACTAAGTCTTCCAACAGTGCTTGACTTCTTCTTATCAGTGCTTGACTTCTTCTTGTCAACGCTTGTCCTGACAACGCTTGAATTGTTCCTAACAACGTCCAACTCCCTCTTGTCAGCGTCTGAATGTCTTGGCTATATTTTATTCCCAAAAATCCTCCCCTAAACTTGATGTCTATTCTAGGGATCAAGTTTCAAAAATAAGAACAAAATACAAGGAGGATTCTTACAACTTAATCTTCTTTCTTAATCTTAGAATAAATAAATCTAAGTAAATTCCTGCACATATCACTGGTGTAGTCAACCTCCAAAGGTGTAGCCATCATCAACTTTAAAACCTCTTGTGGTAAAGGATATGAAGTATCAACCAAGAGATATTCTGAAAATTTTGATGTGCAAAGATGATACACACCAGCAGCTGAATAAATATGCCAAGTCAAGTAACTTTTGTCATCCAGATCCTGCCAAACTGGATCTGCTTCATTTGGCTCAAACATTCTCTTGAATGTTGACCAAATCTTTATTCCATTGACTAAGGTAGGTTCCTCAGCCTCATACTTGGCCTTTATCAACCTCCATAAATCAACAAAATCTTCTCTGTCAAAACTGGCAAACATAGAAATGAGGGAAACAAAAGTATGTACCTTGTCAGCAGCTCTAGTGACCACCCAAAAACCACTAGCATCTTCATCATAGCTAACAATAGGGTTCTTGAAATCCATAGGTAACACTTCTACCATATCTGATGCTTCCACCTTAGTAAGCTTCATCATCTTTCTCAAATCAGCCTCTCTAGGTGTATTTGGATCTAGACTAGGAAAAACAACCTGCAAACCTTTCTTCACATGTCTAGGAACTGCAGATGCAGCCCTCTTAAGTCTCATCCTTTCCTCAATTTCCTCTTGCCTCTCTTTGGAAAGCAAATCAAAAGTTCTATCCTTGCACAATGAGTCCCAGATAGGATAAGCATACCATTCTAATTGATCAAAGTTGAGAGCTTTGATTTTCTTGTAAGTCCAACCAAGCCCATAATTCCTTAAGCACATATAGTAAACTTCCCTTCGGACTGACTTGTTTTCCCTTTTGATATTGACAGCTTTATTCTACTCCCATATCCTAATATCATCTTGTACCTTCAACAAACCTTTAAGGCACCAAATCTTCTCTGATATGGAAACTTTTGGATCACACAAAACTTCTGCTTCATATCTAAAGAAAAGTTCAGAAACTGTAGGAATGGTCAAATCAAACTTTAACTTTACCTCCTTAAGCTTTTCTAGACCCAACTCCTCTCCATACTCCAATTGTTCAGGCTCATCAATTATCATGACACTTGAATCTGATCCCTCATCATTATCACTACACTCATCACTACTACCTTCTCCCTCACTTTCAGAAGTGGTCACAACCTGTGACTCAATAGTAGTCTTCTTGTATTCCCTCTCTTGTATCTTTGCAGCCAAAATTGAATCATACTGAACTTGAGCTGTATTCTTGGGAATCTTTGTTTCTACCATAATTCCTTTACCCTTATCTGATGCATCAATAGTTGGTAAAGAGGTAGATACATGTGGGACAACATCCTTGATGATGGCTGATGACTGGGATACATCAACCACACTGATACTTGTGTCAGCTCCCAAAATCTGTACGTTAGCATTTGCTTTACTCCTATCAGCGTTGGATTTGTTCGTATCAACATTGGCTGACTCTGTCACCTTATTCATCAAATCAACAAAGGACAAATTTGTAGGAGTGAGCAAAGAAGTAGCAAACCCTTGTTGCTTCTTTAAACCTGTAAGAGCTTCAGCCACATCCAAGCTGGCTATATAAGAAGCACCTTCACCCTCTTGGGAGCCCTTCTCATGAGAACCCTTGTCACTAGCAATGAAGGGCTCTGTTTGCTTATCCTCCCCTTTGTAAGAATCCTCCCCTAAAGAAAGGACCCTCGCCTGCCTCCTCCTAGCATTGGCAGTCTCCAAAACAACTATCCTCTCCCTCAACGTATTGAGTTCAAGGGCATGTGAATCAACAACCTGTACAAGATGTGTATTTTGCTTTTGCAAGCTCATACACATCACCGTCAATTCCATCAATGTTAAAGGTTCCATACTGCCCTCTTCTAATACAGGAAGTTGCCATCCCATAACAGATTCATTGGGCATGGGTGTGGTCTTAATGATGTTGGAACTGTCATAGCCTGCTGCTAAGCGAGTGCCACTAGTTCCAGCCCCACCCATGTTACCAACCACACTTGTGGTGGTGGTTCTCTCTGCAACATGGCTAGGACCACTAGAGGAGAACACTCTAATAGTCCTTTGGTGTTTTTCCAACCTATAGTCTTGGGGTTCAGAGGATGAAGAGTTAAGGGGTGTTTGGGTTTGTGGTGGAGTGTTGTCAACGTCAACATTAGAAGTGTCAACGTTGGGAGTAGGCATATAAGCTTTTGGTGAAGGATGGTCAAGTTACATAGGTTCAAGTTAGTGAGGAAGTGCAGGAATAGGATCAGGTTGTGGTTGTGCTGCTGCAATTACAGCAAGGCTTGGGTGAGTGGTAAGTCTCTTGGGTTTGGTGAATTCATCTTTCTAAAAATAGCTTTCTTTTGAATAGGAATCGTATAAAAAATGTTATGAGCCATATTGCAATATCTTTGTTCATCAAAAACCATTTGTAAAAACCTTGGATAAGCAATAGTCATCTTGCTACCCTTATTGTGACACATGCCATCAAAAATCATTTTAGAAAATTTATATTTTTGCCCAGTAGCAATACACACAATGGCACTCCCAATGGAACGGTTGATTTAGTTATGTGTAGTACATTTGGGACTTAAACATTGAAGGATGACATGTATCAAGTACTTCCAAGCTGGGGGAAATTCCTGTTTTGAATATTTACTTAATTGGCCTTCTTCAGGGAAAGGATAACCCAAAGCTTGGAGTCCTTGTTCTAGCTCACCAATAGGAAGGGTGGTTATACCATCTGCATCATTAAGATGCAAAGCTTGGAAAACCATAGCTTCATTAACCACCCATGGAACCCCATGGACGGTAGCAGTCAATGTAGTCACATTATTAATTGTTGAGGAATTAACAGTATCCCAAAACTCCTTAATATGAGTGACAGGCATAGGTGGAGCATGAGAAAGTACATACCTTAGGGGGGATGCATTCAAATACGCAACCATTTGAGTGTATTGTGGAAAAAGATCATTATCAACCTCCAAGTATGCGACCATGTTATGCTGACTTCTGAAACCCAATTCCAAATCACTTGGTTTAAACTTTGGAGCCATTGATGAAAAAGCTGTGATTGATGTTTATGAAAGATGAAGGTTGAGAAAAATTTGTTAGACAAGAATAAGCAGTTAGGAAGTTTGTAAAATAAAGAGCCAAATATATAGGAGAGATGCATGTCTATGATTCGTCAAAACATAAGGCAGTTATGTTCTAAATATAATCATGAAAATCTTGAAAAAGTTATAATTTATCTCATGCATTAATTAAAAGTTATCAACTCCCAAATTTACGGCCCAAATTTTCGTCAAAAATAACAACTAGGTAGGACCCAATGCATATCAACGGTCAAAAAGAACTCAACAACGCCTAACGGCTATATTCTTGTCAGCGTTGGAATTTGCCATGTCAACGTCTAATGTTGCCTTAACAACGGATGGATAGAAAATTGTCAGCGTCCAAAAATAAAAATAATGTAAAATAAAAAGGACCTTAACAAAGTGATTTATCCTAGTGAAGATAACCTATAAGCTGAAAATTACTATAGGGCGGCAAGCACTGTCCAATCATGCACACGTGCTTAAAAACAAGATAGACATAATCGTCCTCTAGTGTCCCTTGCTAACCTAAGTTCTTAACCATGAAGTTATCTCATAAAATCCTTTGTAACTCCCAGGTAAACCTAAAAATAAAAGTACCCAAGTCTCCCATCCGACCATACCCAATTCTAGGTCAAAAAGTCTTGGCAGCGTGCAAAGTTATCAACTTTGCATGCTACAGTGCCTCACGATTTAGTAAACTAACCCGTACTCACCAGTGGATACAATCTAGAATTGTAATGAGAGTATTATAGGAATACCCAAAGAGTCCTAAAGGTGTCCTGAACCTCCCCTTAAAAGATTATACATAAGTCGCCAATCATAAATAATGTAATAAAAATTTATGTCAAGATAGGAACATAAATATTCCAACCATCATCCATAAACCTGAACACATTCCGAGTAAGCTCCAAGGATCCATGAGCAACTCTGTATCCATTTGTACAATGCTCATAATGCTTGCATAATTAGGTGAAAACCACAAAAACTAACATATTGCTATCAACGACAATATAACACGTGACAGCGGTAAAATATCCTTTGACAGCGTTAGACAAATAAAGTGGAAACCTAATTTTGTACAAAGACCAATGACAATGCATATCCTGTACACACTTTTACAAATGATTCAAAAACACATACTAAGAAAGATTGATCATCCCAATACTTGTTACCAAGTACTGAAATCTCCCAATATCAAAAGGTTTAGTTAACAAATCTGCCACATTTTCCTCTGTATCTACTTTATCAGGATGTATTAAACCTTTTTCAAAACAATCTCTTATAAAATGATGTCTAATTTCTATTTGTTTTGTTTTAGAATGATGTACAGGATTTTTAATAATGCAAAGAGCACTGTTATTGTCTACAAAAATCTTGGTATGCATAAAATTGTACCCATAATCCAACAGTTGGTTCTGAATCCATAAGACTTGTCCACAACAAGCAGGTGCTGCTACATATTCTGCTTCAGTTGTAGAGTTGGCCACCACTGCTTGCTTCTTGCATTGCCAAGATATTAATCTACTCCCAAGAAATTGGCATCCACCAGTTGTAGATTTTCTATCAAATGTGTCACCTCCATAATCACTATCTGAATAAGCAGTGAGATCCATGGGAGAATCCTTTGGATACCATAATCCTAATGAGGGATAACATCTAAGGTATCTAAACATTCTCTTGACTGCATGAAGATGACATTCTTTGGGAGTCACCTGATGACGTGCACATGCACACACAACAAACATAATGTCAGGTCTAGAGGTTGTGAGATACATCAATGAACCAATCATTGATCTATAATGTCTGACATCCACATCTTTTCCAACTCCTACTTTTCCCCAAGGGTGTTCCCTATCCATAGGTGTGCTAGCCTGTCTATCAGTAGGAGAAAAGCCAAACTTCTTCAAGATCTCTGAAACATACTTGTCTTGAGAGATGAAGATACCATCTTCTTTTTGCCAAACTTGTAGCCCTAAAAAGAAGTTCCTTTCTCCCATAGCACTCATCTTGAATTTGTCTGTCATGAGCTTGGAAAAATCTTCACTCATCTTTGGATTAGTAGAACCAAAGATTATATCATTCACATAGACCTGAACAAGCAAAAAGTCTTTACCAACCTTCTTGGTAAACAAAGTCTGATATATGGTGCCCCTTCTGAATCCATTTTCCACCAGACATGTGGACAATGTGCCATACCACGCTCTTGGGGCTTGATGAAGTCCATACATTGCTTTCTTCACTCTATACACTTTGTCTCGATGTTCAGGATCTTCAAAACCAGGAGGCTGCATTACATACACCTCCTCTATGATTGTGCCATAAAGAAAAGCACTCTTCACATCCATTTGATAAACTTTAAATCCCAAACAGGAAGCATAGGCCAGAAAGATCCTTATGGCTTCAATCCCTGCAACAGGTGCAAATACTTCTTCATAGTCTATGCCTTCCTCTTGTGTATAGCCTTGAGAAACTAAACGGGCCTTGTTTCTGACAACAATACCTATTTCATCCTTTTTGTTTCTAAGAACCCATCTTGTCCCAATAGGTCTGACATACCTAGGACAATCAACTAACTCCCAAACATCTTGAATAGCAAATTGGTGAAGCTCATCCTGCATTGCTTCCCCTCAACTTGGTTCTGTGAGAGCAGCAAATATATTCTTGGATTCCTGTTGTGACAGAAAACAGGCAAACAAACATGCTTGAACAAGAGGGGTATCAACCTTCTTGTAGATATTAGTAATAAAACCACTTTGAGTCTGATGAGATCTTCTTGTTTGAACATGACACATCACATCACCAATAATTTGAGAAGGAGGATGATTTTTGATAGTTGATGTGAGTGTTCCTCCGTCAATGATGGTGTTGTCTTCAATGTCAGACTCCAAATTGTTAATATCATCTTTAGTTTCTCTTCCTTCATCACTTGAATGAACCTCAGTAAGTATAGCAGAAGGTTCACCTTGTTGGAAAACACTGGAAGAGAATAAATGAACAAATGGGTCATCAACGCCTGAAATAGGTCTGTCAACGTTTGAGTCAACAGTGCTAGAATTTGTCTTGTCAGCGTCAGATTTCCCTTTGTCAGCGTTTGGGTCACTACTGTTAACGCCTGAAGATTCATGCATGCTTTCATCAATAGGCCTCTCTTGTGGACCAGCTTTTTCCTTCCCCTTTCCAGCAGCCGCAGCAGCAGCAAATCCATATATCCAAATAGGGATAGTAACATATTCAAGTGTTGGATCTGATTTTTCTGCTTGCAATTTAACATCTGCATCAACTTGTATACCTGCAAGTTCAACAACTGGATCTTCCACAACATGTGAATTTACTTTCACAATGTCTGGACTAGTGACAGGCATATAATTCAAGGTTCTATACAATGGTTGCAAATCGAAGAACCAGTTTGGTCCACTCTCAGGATCACTAGGTTTACTTTCCAAAAACCTAACATGTACCTTTTCAAGTATACGTATTTCTTTCTTAATGTAAACCCTATATCATTTACTGTGCACTGAATATCCCATAAGATATCCTTCATCACCTTTAGCACTAAACTTTCCTAAGGCATCACTAGTGTCTAAAACAACTACATGACATCCAAAGGGTTTAAGAAATCTAATATTGGGTCTCCTATTCCAAAACAGCTCATAAGGTGTCTTATTTGTTGGGTCAAAAAGTTGATGTGGCAGAAACTCAAAAACGAAGAAAACATGAAGACATTTGTTCAAGCGTTGTCAAGAGTAAATCAGGCGTTGACAAGAGTAACTTAGGCGTTGACAGCAGTCAATAGAAGTCAAACGCAGTCAACAAAGTCAAACGCTGATGGATGTCTACAGATTGATGGATAATTCTATTTAGGGAATATATTGAGTATATTATTTATGATATATTCAATATATAGTTTATCTAAATAGAATATTTAGATGTTTATTTGATTTGATCTCTTGTAGATTATGTTCCTTACTCTATAAAAGGAACAAGGGTCTTAGGTTTTATTCATTCAATTAATTCACAATGTAAACCTAAAGTGTGTGTTGCACTAGACGTGGGATTCAATGTATACACGTCTATTGGTACATCATCTTCAAATTGCTTCCCTTCAATTGTAGCATGTATGTCTTCCCCTTTTTTTCACATCAACAGGGAAGTAAACAATGTACGCAATCTTGAAGATTCTCCAAACGTAGGCTCTGTGTAATGATCTTGAAGAAAAATAAATATAATATTCTTAATGTAGAAGTAGAATAACTCAAACCTGTGTTCCATGTCTTGTACTATCCATGCGACTCCAAAACTCACGGCTATAATGAGCAGACTTAAAAACTCACGGCTATAATGAGTAGTCTCTTGACAAAAAGAGTTCTCTAGCAAATATGAGCATAGAGCGTCTTAAGAAAAATCCCATACCTTTGCTATCTTTTTATCAAGTCCGTTGTCACCAATCGTATAAGCATGAACAAGTTATCTTCAAAAATAATGTTGACTAGGCACCATCTTTAAAGATATGATAGAACACAAACTCACGAAAATCTTCTTCGAACATCAAACTTACCATAATTATTCTTCCCCTTAAGCCAACATCTCTTCATGATGAGTCTTAATGAACCAATATCTTCGTATGTAAAAGTCCATATGGATAACTCTTTCACAAGGCTAACCCGATTACATAAGAAATATTACTCCAATAAACCACTTCACGAATTGTTGCTAACTCACGTTAAAATCATTAATCCATTTACTTGTAATCGTTTAGTGCACGTAATCGTTTAGTGCACGTAATCGTTTGGAATAAAGTAAACGTTGGAGAATTCGTTTGTTGTTTAAACACCTTGTTTATGTGTCTTGTTCAATTCCGCTATGTTAAACACATATGAACGAGATGCATTCCTAGTAAGCTTAATAGATCCGTGAATAATGGTTTCCACAATTGGTATCAGAGCCTAAGGCTCGTGCTATCTAGGAACAACAAGGTGTTCGTGTTACGTGATGAAAGAAAAATCCGTAATGGGTTTTTCTGGGCGTTTTTGTGTGCGCAGCAGTATTCAGAAGGTCATAACATTTTATTGGACCGTTGGATCGTCACGAAATTTCTTGTGCGTGTTCTACACACATATATCTAGACATCTACCGGAGGGATTGTCAAGTTTTATCCCCAAGAAGAAGTTATTAAGCGTCGAAGTCAGCAGTGAGTATATGCAATTTTCTGTGGACAGCCATGTTCAAAACATGATTTATCCTTCGTTAACCGTTGGATCATCGTGATTTTTG
The DNA here is from genome assembly GCA_025667525.1 of Glebionis coronaria. NCBI lineage: Eukaryota > Viridiplantae > Streptophyta > Magnoliopsida > Asterales > Asteraceae > Glebionis > Glebionis coronaria. The sequence continues at coordinate 669,079 of JANFOE010000471.1, read as the reverse complement.
AACTGTAGATTCTTGTCACTTGTGTTTAGAATCTCACTGAAGGGATCTTCGATCTGAGCTCACTTGAAGAAGTTATTCGAAGTCGAAGATTACTGCATAATGAGGTATGAAACTTCTAGTTTATATAAAATAATGAATTAGGGTTTCCTCCAAACCCTAAATCAATTATAGATGGAAGAAGAAGGGTTCATAGCTGTTGTATTGCTTAACAGTAAGATTAGAGCTAAGGATGTTACAAACCCTAATTAGGGTTTCGGTGCATACAATGATAATACAGCAGATTCATGATTTAAACCCTAGAGTTATTTGATTATGTGCTAGAAAATTCATATGGTCCAATGAATCAAGATATACGGTTTCTGTTTTATGGGATTGCTGTTTGGATAAGGATCACATAACTAAACGTTGGATAAAAAGGGTTGGTTATGTACAAGAAGTTTTGCTTTACTAATTTTCAGGGATTTTCTCATGAAAATTGTATATCTATCTTTAAAAGGTGGCAACGTGGAACAATATTTGATTGTCTTTAGTATGGTTACGTGAGATTTAGAATCAAGAAAGGAAACAAAATATGTTGTTCCAAAAGGAAGTGACGTGTTCAGTATATGCAAAAGTGAATCTCACACAGTCATGTTCACATGGTTATTGCTAACATAGTCAAGAACGTTTGTAGTCCCTGGTACAGTGGTTGTTGAATGTAAACGCAGGTATGGTTTTGATTATATTGGCACGTGATTTGCTTCATGGAAAGTGAAGGTACTTACTTTTTCTATTCACGTGGGACGAGTATAAAGAACAAAGAGAAATATTATGGTTTATGTGTTCAAAGTCCCCATGTGCTTTTTATAATCGTCTAAATAACAGCAAAAGATGGAGACAGTCGTCCAGTACATTGTCTAATATGTATTCAAGGAGCTGCTATAGGACAAAGTTGCAATACTTTCAATAAGATTCATGTGAAGATTCACATGATTTGTTTTTGGACGTGATTTGGTGGACAGAATGTTATCATGACGTGAGATGGTGCATGTGAATCACAAAAAGGAGATTGAAACGAATGATAAATTATACAAAGATCCATTCCTATTTGGAAAGTGTATACTTACTCCTTCTCACGTATACAAGATTATGTAGGGCAAGGTTATAGGGATATACTATATTTTTGTATTTATCCCATGATATTAGGCTGAAATATTGGACGTGATGGGAGTTAAATTAGCCACTGACAAAAGTTTTTGAAGAGGCGCTGACAAGAATGAGGAAGACGCTGACAGGTATGTATTCGACGCTGACAAAGAATAAGTTAAGCGTTGTTGGAAAACGCTGACATGTGTTGTCCGAGGAATGATTGTCCAAGCGTTGATAGGTATTGTCCGATATGGGACAATACACATGGAAAGGATATTGGACAAGGAAAGATGTTGAACAACAAAGGAATAGCTGCTGTTTGAGAAAATTGATACGATTTTGGCACACAAAAAGGAGGAATTTACACACGAAGGTACATGGAATCTCTATTTTAATTCAGAATATCAAGTTGATATTTATGGCTCAGATATTTTTAAATGGATTAATGATTTTAACGTGAGTTAGCAACAATTCGTGAAGTGGTTTATTGGAGTAATATTTCTTATGTAATCGGGTTAGCTTTGTGAAAGAGTTATCCATATGGACTTTTACATACGAAGATATTGGTTCATTAAGACTCGTCATGAAGAGATGTTTGCTTAAGGGGAAGAATTCTTATGGTAAGTTTTATGTTCGAAGAAGATTTTCGCGAGTTTGTGTTCTATCATATCTTTAAAGATGGTGCCTAGTCAACATTATTTTTGAAGATAACTTGTTCACGCTTATACGATTGGTGACAACGGACTTGATAAAAAGATAGCAAAGGTATGGGATTTTTCTTAAGACGCTCTATGCTCATATTTGCTAGAGAACTCTTTTTGTCAAGAGACTACTCATTATAGCCGTGAGTTTTTAAGTTTGCTCATTATAGCCATGAGTTTTGGAGTCGCATGGATAGTACAAGACATGGAACACAGGTTTGGGTTATTCTACTTCTACATCAAGAATATTATATTTATTTTTATTCAAGATCATTACACAGAGCCTACGTTTAGAGAATCTTCAAGATTGCGTACATTGTTTACTTCCCTGTTGATGTGACAAAAAGGGGAAGACATACATGCTACAATTGAGGGGAAGCAATTTGAAGATGATGTACCACTTACAAGAGATACACAAAGAGTTTTGCCGACATCAACTAGGGGAAGATTGTTGGGTCAAAAAGTTGATGTGGCAGAAACTCAAAAACGAAGAAAACATGAAGACATTTGTTCAGGCGTTGTCAAGAGTAAATCAGGCGTTGACAAGAGTAACTTAGGCGTTGACAGCAGTCAACAGAAGTCAAACGCAGTCAACAAAGTCAAACGCTGATGGATGTCTACAGATTGATGGAGAATTCTATTTAGGGAATATATTGATTATATTATTTATGATATATTCAATATATAGTTTATCTAAATAGAATATTTAGATGTTTATTTGATTTGATCTCTTGTAGATTCTGTTCCTTACTCTATAAAAGGAACAAGGGTCTTAGGTTTTATTCATTCAATTAATTCACAATGTAAACCTAAATTGCGTGTTGCACTAGACGTGGGATTCAATGTATACACGTCTAGTGGTTGTTTGTTATTAATATAATGAGCAACCCAATTGTTTAATTCTTGTGTTATTGTGTTCAAACACCTTGTTCATGATCATTGTTCTTATTCCGCTATGTTATCATATGAATGATGATCAACCTAGATATAATGGTTCATAACCATTGAGTCTAACGATCAATGGACTCCACATTATTATGAATTTTGTTGATCAATGCTCTATTCTGTACATAACAGGCTGTATTCACAGCCTCAGCCCAAAATGCAATGGGAAAGTGAGCATCAGCCAACATTGTCCTAGTAGCTTCTATGAGGATTATATTCTTCCTTTCAGCTACACCATTTTTTTGTGGAGTTCTGGCCACACTAAACTGCCTAGTAATCCCTTTCTTGACACAGAAGTCATCTAACAACTTGTTTCTAAACTCACCACCATTGTCACTTCTAAGTATCTGAACCTCTTTCCCTGTTTTCTTTTCAATTTGAGTAATTAATATCATAGATTTTGCTAATTAAAAGTTCACGAATCTCTTCGAATTGATTTAGGTTTAAAGCATGACTCAGTCGTTCTTGGTTGAAAAATAAGAAAGGTGATTATCTATTTCTACTAAAAAGGTAAATGCAAAACGGATTAAAAATAATTTAAAATAATAAAACGGGAATTAAACCTAAACAATTAATAATAAATGAAAACTAAAAGACGAAATTGACTATCGACTTAAAAGGTAAATGCGTGAAATAATAAAAACTAAGCTAAAAATGAAATCCAGAAAAACTGTCACTTTTTCTGTAAAATTAGAAAACTACTTGGTAAAATAGAGATTTCGGGAAGCGTGCTAAATTTGGAAAAATAAAAATTACAAAACTAAGTAAAGAAAATACTCATTCGGAATAACTACTCGTTCGGAAAGAGTCCTTCACTCGGAATAAATACCTTCGTTCGGAATATCTTGTTCGTTCGGAATAAATACCTTTGTTCGGAATATTTGCTTCGTTCGGAATAATAACCTTTGTTCGGAATAAATACCTTCGTTCGGAATATTTGCTTCGTTCGGAATAATATCCTTCGTTCGGAAAAATCACTCGTTCGGAATAATTCCTTCGTTCGGAAAAATCACTCATTTGGAATAATTCCTTCACTCGGAATAAATACTCGTTCGGAATAATTCCTTCACTCGGAATAAATACTCGTTCGGAATAATTCCTTCACTCGGAATAAATACCTTCATTCGGAATATCTAGTTCGTTCGGAATAAAGATGAACTGGTTTGGAATAATCTGGGCAAAAAGATACAGTGACGAAAATAGGGAAAAACAAGGCACAAATTTAACTAAAACAACCATAATCAATCTAAAAATTAAACCAAACTAACCACTAATGATCAACTATCAATAATCAGTCAAACCAAATCAATAAAACTAACACTAATAACCAAAACAATAAAAACCCACTTAATCAAATCTATCAAAAACACATAAACACAACCAAAAGCATAAACTAAGATTAAACCATTGAAAACAAGAAAGGAAGAAGGAGATGAATTAAAAGCTTGATTAAAAGTAATAGATTCAACAATTAAAACATAAAGATTAAAGGTTCTACAAATTAATCTAGAGAGAGAAAGTAAACTAGAGAGAGAAATAAACTACACCTATATAAAAACTACTCCTAAATTAAATAACTCCCAAAAATGGGTGGTGAGTCCTCTATTTATAGGGGAGTGGTGACTTTGTAGGTGAGTTGTCTTCTTTCTTTTCTTTACTTTTCTTCCGTCTCGTCTTTAAATTAAATTAAAGTCTCGACTTTGGCTCGGGATTAGTCGATAAAATCTTGAAATCGTCTTATAATTTCTTCATTTATTAGACTTGGGTTCTTCGACTTGTAAATCTTTCGTCTTTGGTCCTTTTCTTCAATAAATCTTCAAAATAGGCCCATTGACTTCCAATCTTATGCACTCTTGATCTTTAACTTCGTCTTTTGTCTTTTTCTTCGATAAAAGCCCGTGCAATCCCGTGTTTTCTTCCCTTTTCACATTTTGATCCTAAAACACAACAAAAACATAAACCACGCATAATTCTGACATTTACGACATAAAATATACGTCGAGGTCTCATTTTTATTATAATTAAGTAGTAAAAGGATGGGTGTTTTCACACCTATCAATAATAAAGTTGATTAAAACAGTAGCAGTTTCACTTTTTAAGGCCAAAAAGAATGTCCAAGTAAACCTGGAAAAATCATCAGTTATGACAAAACAAAAAGATTTTCCATTCAAACTTTCTATGTTAGTTGGCCCAAACAAATCCATATGCAGCAAATGAAGAGGTTGAGTACTAGAGTGCACAAGTTTAGACTTAAATAAGAGTTTGTGTTGTTTGCCTTTAAGGCATGCAACATAGAAATGATCATTGTGGAAAGCCTTTTCGGGCAAACCATCAACTAGGCTATGTCTCACAAGTCTGTTTATGTTCTTAAAGTTTATGTGTCCTAACCTTCTGTGCTAAAGATTACTTTCATCAACTAAAGCCTTAGCATATAGACATGACAGATTATTATTCATCCTAATTCCATTAAGATCCACATTATAAATGTCCTTATGTCTAGGTGTTCTATACTCAATGAATTTCTCATCAGGTATCTTAAAATCCTTGCTCAAAACCAGGCATTCAGTATCAGTGAAAAGAACCTTATTCTTGTTGTCACACACTTGTGACACACTAAACAAATTGTAATCAAGTTCTTTTACTAGAAACACGTTCTCAAAACGCAAGTTGTTGGTGATAAGAGTGCCTTTGCCAGTGATAGTACCATATCCACGTCCAAAATACACTTTGTCACCATTTCTAATGGGGGTAAAGCTTGTCAAATAGTCTTCCTTCCCCGTCATGTGCCTAGAGCATCCACTGTCCCAATATCCATGATCATTGACCTGCTTTTGAATGCCCTGCACATAAAGAAAACAAGTTAGTTTTCTTTGGGAACCCAAGCCTTAGCAGACTTTGATTCATTTGGTTGTTCAACAAGAACAGACTTAGTTCTTATAACAACCCCATGTTTATCCCTTTTGGGTGAAATGCCCAGTTAACCCCAATTGGTTTTGTAATGACTTTTGAAATATAGTTAAATCTGTTACAGGTCATAGACATCCCTTCCAAGTTGGTGTTTTGGTCTTGTTTGGGTCTCCAAGTTAAGCTAGACGAAGCTCTAGACCCCTTTCCCTTTGGTTGCAAATACCTGTTTGATCTAACAGCATTAAAACTATTCCTGTCAGCGTTTGATTTGTACTTGTCAGCGCTGAAGTTATTCCTGCCAGCGCCAAATCTAGGGTTTGCTATAGGAATCTATTGTCTGTTAGACCATGTATTGGTCTTTTGAAAAGGTCTTTGTCCATAAGTATTAGACTCTCTAGTAAAGAATAGGGCAGGTCTAATGACTTGTGGACTTGATTGGACAACAGGTTTGAGTTTGAACATGGTTGACTTTCTGTCAACGTTGGTATTTTGGGCGTTGACATACTTATAAGCTAGATGTGAGAAACTACCACACGTATAACAAGCTTTTCTAGACATATTTCTAGGTCTAGATGAGAAATAGCCTGTTCCATTGTTGCTAACTTGACTTTTTGGTGACCTAGTTTGCCTATACATTTCTGCATATTTAACACTAGGTTTTCTAACAACGTTGGAGCCAAGTTCAACAACCTTTCCAGTAGTGGGATTGGTTATTTTTATGGGTGTTGTTACATTGGGGCTTTCACTAAGCATACCTCCTTTAACAAACTCAGCAGAGTTATCTTTCTTCCACTGATTTATGTCAACAACACTTTGCTTATGTTCCTCTACTGGAACAACAACCCTTGGTGGAGGAATGAATTCCTTTTCTTGGAGTTCTGGTATACCAGTCCAAGATAAGTCCTTTCTAAGGACACCATAGAAGTTTCTAGCAGGTGGTGGAACATCAGTGTACTCCTTCATCCCAATCCCTGTCATGTCCCTAGAGTCCGTTTGTTCACTAACACATTTTTCTAAGGTCTGTGTGGCTTTCTCAAATTTCTGTATTCTTAGACCTACATTATCTTTGTTTTTAATGGCCTCATCTAACTTAGCTTGTATTATATTATTGGATCTCTCCAAGATGCTCCTAACACTTACACTAGTATTGAGGTCATGTTTTAACACATTGATTTGGTTCTTAAGGTCAACCTCCATCTTCTTATACTCAGACACAGTCTTTTCAGTTTGAATGAGTGCAAGTTGATAGTTAGATAACTTGCATTTAACCGCAACTAAGTCTGATTTTAACTTGACGTTTTTATTGTTAAGTTTTTCAGTGTTTAAACGACAACCCTTACTACAAAATGCATCATCATATACCTCATTGTCTGATGAAGATGAAGAATATGCCATGAGAGCATATTGAACATGCTCTTTGATGTGTTGTGATTAATACATACGTTATAGGGTAAAATAGAAAATTACCTTTAGGAAAAAGTAATAGTCTAAACTTTACCAAAGATGGATTTAATTAATTCATGTTGATGAACCAAGTTCGTTGTACGCGGAGATCGAGTGAATTTGAGACGTTTTGTTTCGATTTGGACAATTGATTCGAATTGTTTATCGGTTTTTAAACTAAAATTAAAGTCTACAAATTTAAAACTTAATTTTATTCTAAAGTGCATGAATCGTAAACCCAAAATTAATTAAATCTAAAAACAATTACTTAAAAATAAAGACTATTAAAAATTAAACTATTTAAAAATTTATAAAAAATTAATCTATTTAATAAAAATAACTTTTAAACTATTTAAAAATCTAATTAACATCTACTTTACTTTTTTTATTAAACAAAATCTATTAATTTAAAACTATTTTTATTTAAATCTAAGATAATAAAATCTATTTATTTGAAAACTAATTAAACTTTTAAGATTAATAAAAACATTTTATTTTACTCTTTGTTTTGTTTTTATTGACTATTTAATAAAATTAAAAATGTTAAACTAATATAAACTATGTAATTAATCGTAATAAAACAAACTGCCAAAAAAAAACAATGATGCTATATTAATTAAACAGAGAGAAAGTAAAACCAAAAAAAGCCAGTTAGCTCAATGGTTAACACGTTGAGTATTGAACCGAGAGGTCTCGAGTTCGAGTCCTAGGAAGGACATTTTTTTGTGAATTTTATTTTTTTGACAGTAACAATGTTCAGTCACAGGAGGTGATTTTTGTTAAGGCTGATAGAAATCAGACTTGTGAACTATCAGCTCAATTGAATTCTGATAGCTTTATAGAACTTACAAAATTTATGGAACAATCTAAACATATACAAAGCAAACAATATGACAGATCAGTATGAAAAATAACTCAGCTAAAGCAGTTAACCAATTAAACATATGAGTAACAGACCAATACAGCAGAATACAAATATCCAACAAAAATCAGTAAACTAATATAACTCTCAGATTAATGAAATAAAAACTCGGCAACTATTGGATAACATCAGACTAAATAAAATGCTAAGGCAAAAAACAAGCTACCGTAGAATCAATTAACGCAGATAAACTTTACCACTCTCAAAGCACAAAAGGTACATCATACGTCTAAACAAATGAATCAGCAAGCTAGCAGTTTAAATAAGACAGCTTCAAACACAAACTCACCTACAGACTTGATTAACACAATCAAAATCAAAATCAAATTCAATACTTCTAACTAAGAATATATCCATTATGAACAAATTGAAACTCTTCAAACCAACAGTGTTTAAACGTTATATTAAGCAATATAAATGAACATAACAAAGAATACGACGCAGATTAAGCAAAATATGAAGTAGCAAGTCCAACTTTTATTAGCAGAAAACTAATCATAGTAACTTCTCTTAATGAACATCAACCTAACAAAATACCAGGTTTACCTAAACATTCAGACGATATAGCTACAAATAATTAAGCAGATTCAATCAACCATTACAACTAAATAATCAAGCAGATTTAATCAAATAACAAGCAGATTTATTTATAAACGTAAACATTAAAAAGAAACGAAAGTAGAACCTTTTGGAGTATCCTTTGAGACGAAGGTTAGCGCTGTGCTACCTTAGAACCGAAATGAAACACCAATTGAAACCTCCATTCGAACCGAACATCATCATCACGAACCATCATTCACCTTAAATCGAACCAGTATTTCTATTTATCCAGTGGGGATAAATGTTTTAATCCAAAACTTACTTTCATCATTTAACCAAGCTATATTTCTTTTCAGCTTAATTAAATAACGTTTTTACTATAATATCAAAATTAAACAGTAAGGATTTTATAGAAAGATTTAACAGTAAATAAAATAGACAGGAAGATTTATGCTAAATTAAACTTTTATTAAATCAATTAAAATATTACAATACTCTGGAAATTGAAATACAATAACCCTACAGCTAATTTAACATTATAACCTTAAGTAAAGAAAAGGATGATGATTACAAGTAATTTTGGGGGTTTTTATAGCCATCCCAAAGGCTGTTGAGGAGAGCATATTCGGATCTTCAAAAGCATATTCCATCTTCAATTTTAGCCCTTAGATCAGCATTTTGATCTGCTCTCTCATGTTGGTTTTGATCGTAGGGCTGATAATACACAACTAGCACACAGATTGCCAACGTGGCATCCGTTTGTGCTAGTTGTGTTAGTTTGATGCTGATTTGGCCTCTCTTGATTGGATGAATGAGGGAAAATGAGGTGTCTTGGCCCATGATATGTTGCCACGTACCCTTAGCCTTCCATCTCTTCTCTTCCTTAAACAAAGGGGATTATTTACCCACTCGTGTGACAATCACGTGTGTAGCAAAAGCCCCTTATTAATTCGAGGTAATTGACGAATTAGGGTTTTGTGAATTAAAGGTCGCGTCTAGTTTGTGAGGTGTTTTTAGGGAAGAATAAACGATGGAGAAAGTGGAAGAGAGATAAAAACGTTTTATTTATGAAGTAGTGGGTGGGGATTTTTTTATTTCCTTCGATAAAAACAAAGGGAAGTTTACTATCGATGGAAACAATGTGAATCTGACTGGCTAAAAAAAATAAACGTGCCCAATTATTATTCACGTTTCATTCTGTTTTGTTTTGTTTCCAATTTGGGCCTCAAGAGTCCAAAGCAAATTTTTACCCTTTCCATCTTATTTATTTTTTTGGGCTTTTTGATCCGAAAATTTGGCAAACTTCATAAATGGGCTTTTGAGCCCATTTAACTTATTATGGGTCCCACTTGGCTTCAAACTTGCTAAAAACATCTCGACTTTTGGCTTTTGATATTATCTTCAAAATCATGTCGGTTTTGCCGGGTTTTGCGATCTTTGGTACCTATACACATGAAACAACAAATACGCATATACAAGGCATATTTTATTGATTTTATTCATTTTATGCTTGCTTTTAGATACGAATGATATGAGTAATTTCACTCATATCAACTCCCCCTTGCTAAGCAATTGCCGTGTCCTCACGCAATGATACAATAAAACACTAACTACACCATTATTCAACTTTTGACATTATATTTTGCAAAGACATAATGTATTGCTTTCATTATTAAAAAATAACTTTTAGGATCATTAAACTCGAATAGATTCATCATCCTCGACTTTTCACTCATTCCATACCAAGCTTAAAACAAGATCATTGTCAATCATAAGTACCTTTATTAAAATTACTCATACAAGTCATTTGGTGTAAAACTCAATCTCTATTATTCCTAGTGATATCTCTAGATTTTAACTTCTGTCATTCACCCAAAGGCTCATTTGACTTATTTGATATTTATTAGTCTAAAAATGAAGGCAAAAATAGTGTAAATCAAAAACTCAAAACCTAACCTCATCTTCAATAACCGTTGTCACTAAAGAAAGCCCACATCAAGGATAATTTAACACGATTTAGGGAATAAATTCTCGGACCCAAGATTTGGTCATTTATTACTACTTATTAATCCTCCAACGGAGTTTAGCAAGTTTACATCATATACCTTTAGGCTCTTTAAGATGTAAAAATGCTCCTTATCCATGATCCACACCCTAAGGCTCCTTGAACCATAGACAAGGGAATTGACATTCACCAACACTCTTCACCCTAAGGCTCATTTAGATGATGAAGAAATTTTTATTCAACACTTACCATGCCATACACCCTAAGGCTCTAATGACAAGGCTCATGTTACATGTCCCACACCCGAAGGCTCCTCGAGATCATGTTTTTATTTATTCTTCTTTTATTTATGATACATATATTAGGCTAAATCCCGTGATCCCATGGTCTGAAAACCTCCTACTTAGTGGTTATGAGCCACCTTAGTCAGAAGTCCATCACGCTGACATCCTCAATGTGTACTCGCTTTAATTACAAGTGAAATCAAAAAGTCGGCTAAGAGTTAAATTATGAACCTAAACCGCAAAAATCCTCATTTATTAAACAATTTATTTTATTCAAGCGAAGGAGAAGAAGCCACAAAGAACTTATAAGAGGAACTATTAACTCAAGAACTTTTGATCAACTCTATCATCTCTTATTCTCCATATTGTAAAATTTCAAAGATATGAAATTAATGGAAACTTAACCCAATAAACCACAAAAGTCTCATGGTTAAGGAACGAGCTAAGGTAGAAACCGGTCGAGTCAAAAACTATTCTTATTTTCCCCAACGGAAAGCCTACATTTGTGTCAAAAACACTTATTTAAAACACAAAAATACACTAAAAATTTTAAAATTTTACGAAAAATGAGAAAACGAATACGTTTAGACACGACAAAAGCAATTACAAGCGATTATATCGATTGACTCCCCCATGCTAAAACCAAACATTGTCCTCAATGTTTCCTAGCTCAAGAGTAACACCCCCTTGCTAGAACACAAAGAGTCGAATGCAAAAGTCCTAACATGGTAAGAGTACGCAAATCTATAAGCCGTTTATTAATTATGTCTCAAGATAAAACATTAGTCGATAAAAATCAAAGGATATTGAGTGTGCCCCTTATTAGCAATCAAAGTATGGAAGATCAAGTGGACCGACAAAAACCGGACACGAGAGTCTTCAAAGATTAGGGTCATACCTAAGATTCACATCACCACAAAACACGAACACGAGCTTGAAAGATCAAGCCTTATTAGTGTTAAAAATAGAAAGAAGATAGAATGTATGGAACTCCTCCATAAGGAACCTCGTTTTTGGTAACCGAGTCATGAGCTCGACTCGATCCCCGAATTCATTGGTCCTTAGGGAAGGTGGTGAAAACCGGCATATAGGAATAAAATCCATTATAAAGCACGATGTCGGGGTCAAAGATCACATCCTCGTTGTCGGATGACAAACGAAATGATGAAACTCCAACACAAATCTCCAAAAAGAGATACTAGTCACACATAATGATATGGATATAGCATGCTCCCCGAGATAAACTCGCACCAAGATGATCGAAAAATCTTTCAATTATTGCATCGGTGAAAGGCCGAGATTTCCCTAAATCAATGATTCCGGGATCGAATACCTCGTCCTCGGTGGAGAAAGGAATAGACAACACGGTGTCGTCCCCTAGTACCACTCCATAGTCATTCAAAACACATGGTAATGGTAGGGTAAAGGTCGCATCCATGGTGGTATTATCATGCATAACCTTGTCGACCTTGTCACTCTTTGGAATGTGAACAAAGGGGTCATGATACTCAAAATGAGTCGCATGAAAAACCCGCACATTAAGATCAAAGCGAGTGGGAGGAGGACTTGGGGCAAAATCATCATCAAGTAAATTCTCTAAAAAGAGAGTGTCCCCCTCCGGGTCGAGATCATCAATACCCGGTGGTATCGAATCATTTGAAGCAAGAAAAGTGTCAATTTCTTCCATAAGCGGATCACTATCCTCAACGGGGATAGGAGATGGAGAGAAAGACTTGGAATTAGGCTTAGAATTTAAAGCCTCGATCCTAGAAATGAGAAGATAGACGTTTGATAACTTTTCACGAAGAATCACGTCTTCCACATCTAAATGAGTAAGTTCATCGGTGAACTTCTCAAGGATCTGAATAGTCAAATCAACCTCATTTCCCGGTGGAAATGGGTCTAAAGGAGCAAGTTCAACGGTGAACCTCTCAAACATCGGATCACTATCATCCTCATTTCCCGATGGAAATGGGTGAAAAAGAGTAGGTTCATCGGTAAACCCCTCAAAATCCGAGTCGTGAATGTCATCTTTATAACAAAGTTCATCGGAGAACTCCTCATTAGAAAATTCACTAGAAGTTGAATCATTCTCAAAATCTTCATTTCCATCACAATTTTCATCATTAGAATTAGAGAAAATCTCAACGTGAATGTAAGAAGTAGAGTCATCACATTGTGGCAAATCACACCTTTCATTAGAAATACCATCGAACTCTCTTGGGTTTTGGACAAGAATCTCAACACTAGACTTTATTACTTCGTCCGATTCCGTGTCTGGAATAGTGCTAATATGCTCGTCCCCCTTGCTTAGAGAATTTTCGGGTTCCACGGTGGAAGAATCATGAATATGAGTAATGATGTCATGAGATGGAGTGAGATCAAAGATTTCCTCATTATCTAGAATGGGTGAATTCTCATGCTCCATAGCCGGCAAGATACGAAAAGGAAGTACGGTTACACTAGACGAAGGATGTAGAGCAATAAGATCTCGCAAAGAAATAGCACTCTCCTCGTCATCATCCAAAAGAAGAGAACGCTCGAGTTCACGAGTAGCAAGATATTTTTCTTCCTCTTGAATTTTTTCTTTCTTTCGAATTTCAATGCTTATTCCATTATAATCTTGCCAAAGTTGTCTAAGCTTAATCTCACAATCTCTTTTAAATCCCTCATCAATTATCTCTCCATGAAATCTTCGACTTCCCAAATCATTAGTTATATCATTAATCTCTTGGTTGATTTGTCTCTTTTCTAGCAACATATCTTCAATGCTCTTTTCAACAATTTCAACATTTCTTTGATTCGTTATTTGTTGGAACATCGTCTCGAGTCTTTCAATATCGAACGAATATTGTGGATATTGGTCAAAACCGGAGGGAATCGAATTATAGCAAGGACTAGGCTCATAAAAACTTTGATCCATCGGTTGACAACAAAAGCTCTCGTGAGGACCTCCACAATACTCACAACAAAGATATTGTTGTGATAAACTCGTCGAATCTTGTGGATAACAATTATCATTAAAGTTTTGATTGTAACTTGGTTCTTGCTCGTAATTACGCGAGAATCGATGCGAACAATTAATTCCTAAATGAGAATCATTTCCACAAAACTCACACGAGGGTGTCTCGTATGTGGGGTGTGGAGGTGGATTAAAATCGAGAGGATTATTCGAAAAATTCGGATTTCCACATGAAGTAATTTCGTTACAAAAAGGACAAAATCCAACTCGTACATCATTTCGTAAGTCATTTCCACAACGCTCACACGTACACCACCGACATGGTAAAAGACCATATAACGGTTCTCCACACCCTTCACAATTGACGTAGGAATTCATAGAAGAATTAAAAATTGGAGGGTGAGGAGAAAAAGAATTAAACATGATAGAGGATTAAAAAGATTATTTTTGGGTATTTTTCATAAATCAATCAAAGATTGACAAAAACAAGGAGTAAGGATAATTACCATGGAAGTAAATTACCCTCGGTAGACTTTGAAACGATAGGTGAAAACCTAAACGCCTCGAGGTGCAATAAGTAAACAACAAAAATAAGATTTATTACTACTTGAGTTGGCAAACCAATAATCGGTCGTCCCTCTCAGTATACGCACAAGCAAGCGGAGAAACGAGGTGGCGTAAAGCACTTAAAAACCTTTTTCTTTAGACGGCCTTTTATAGCACGTCGCCTTATACCCACCTTATAGTTTGTATAAATCGAGTTCAAACTTCTTATTAGTATTTATCTATTTTGCCTTTTTTTGTGTTTTAGATTCGAATACAATAACTAGGTGATGAAATCCCAACTAAGGCCTTATTTGAAAAGTAGGTAAATTTATTGTTCTACGTAATACAATATAGTAATCACAAAAAATCGAGAAAAACGATACATACTATATATATACAAAAATAACAAAACTTTCCGAGGACGGAAAGGGTCTTCAAATCAACGATCAACAAATCTCAACGAACGAATCGTACACAAGATCCCCGGCAGCGGCGCCAAAATTTTTTATGTGTTGTGATTAATACATACGTTATAGGGTAAACTAGAAAATTACCTTTAGGAAAAAGTAATAGTCTAAACTTTACCAAAGACGGATTTAACTAATTCACGTTGATGAACCACGTTCGTTGTACATGAAGATCGAGTGAATTTGAGACGTTTTGTTTCGATTTGGACAATTGATTCGAATTGTTTATCGGTTTTTAAACTAAAATTAAAGTCTACAAATTTAAAACCTAATTTTATTCTAAAGTGCATGAATCGTAAACCCAAAATTAATTAAATCTAAAAACAATTACTTAAAAATAAAGACTATTAAAAATTAAACTATTTAAAAATTTATAAAAAACTAATCTATTTTGACTTTTAAACTATTTAAAAGTCTAATTAAAATCTACTTTACTTTTTTTATTAAACAAAATCTATTAATTTAAAACTATTTTTATTTAAATCTAAGATAATAAAATCTATTTATTTGAAAACTAATTAAACTTTTAAGATTAATAAAAACATTTTATTTTACTCTTTATTTTGTTTTTATTGACTATTTAATAAAATTAAAAATGTTAAACTAATATAAACTATGTAATTAATCGTAATAAAACAAACTACCAAAAAAAACAATGATGCTATATTAATTAAACAGAGAGAAAGTAAAACAAAAAAAAACCAGTTAGCTCAATGGTTAACACGTTGAGTATTGAACCGAGAGGTCTCGAGTTCGAGTCCTAGGAAGGACATTTTTTGTGAATTTTATTTTTTTGACAGTAACAATGTTCAGTCACAGGAGGTGACTTTTGTTAAGGCTGATAGAAATCAGACTTGTGAACTATCAGCTCAATTGAATTCTGATAGCTTTATAGAACTTACAAAATTTATGGAACAATCTGAACATATACAAAGCAAACAATATGACAGATCAGTACGAAAAATAACTCAGCTAAAGCAGTTAACCAATTAAACATATGGGTAACAGACCAATCCAGCAGAATACAAATATCCAACGAAAATCAGTAAACTAATATAACTCAGATTAATGAAATAAAAACTCAGCAACTATTGGATAACATCAGACTAAATAAAATGCTAAGGCAAAAACAAGCTACCGTAGAATCAATTAACGCAGATAAACTTTACCACTCTCAAAGCACAAAAGGTACATCATACGTCTAAACAAATGAATCAGCAAGCTAGCAGTTTAAATAAGACATCTTTAAACACAAACTCACCTACAGACTTGATTAACACAATCAAAATCAAAATCAGATTCAGTACTTCTAACTAAGAATATATCCATTATGAACAAATTGAAACTCTTCAAACCAACAGTGTTTAAACGTTATATTAAGCAATATAAATGAACATAACAAAGCATACTACGCAGATTAAGCAAAATCTGAAATAGCAAGTCCAACTTTTATTAGCAGAAAACTAATCATAGTAACTTCTCTTAATGAACATCAACCTAACAAAATACCAGGTTTACCTAAACATTCAGACGATATAGCTACAAATAATTTAGCAGATTCAATCAACCATTACAACTAAATAATCAAGCAGATTTAATCAAATAACAAGCAGATTTATTTATAAACGTAAACATTAAAAAGAAACGAAAGTAGAACCTTTTGGAGTATCCTTTGAGACGAAGGTTAGCGCTGTGCTACCTTAGAACCGAAACGAAACACCAATTGACACCTCCATTCGAACCGAACATCATCATCACGAACCATCATTCACCTTAACTCGAACCAGTATTTCTATTTATCCAGTGGGGATAAATGTTTTAATCCAAAACTTACTTTCATTATTTAACCAAGCTATATTTCTTTTCAGCTTAATTAAATAACGTTTTTATTATAATATCAAAATTAAACAGTAAGGATTTTATAGAAAGATTTAATAGTAAATAATATAGACAGGAAGATTTATGCTAAATTAAACTTTTATTAAATCAATTAAAATATTACAATACTCTGGAAATTGAAATACAATAACCCTACAGCTAATTTAACATTATAACCTTAAGTAAAGAAAAGGATGATGATTACAAGTAATTTTGGGGGTTTTTATAGCCATCCCAAAGGCTGTTGAGGAGAGCATATTCGGATCTTCAAAAGCATATTCCATCTTCAATTTTAGCCCTTAGATCAGCATTTTGATCTTCTCTCTCATGTTGGTTTTGATCGTAGGGCTGATAATACACTAGCACACGGATTGCCAACGTGGCATCCGTTTGTGCTAGTTGTGTTAGTTTGATGTTGATCTGGCCTCTCTTGATTGGATGAATGAGGGAAAATAAGGTGTCTTGGCCCATGATATGCTGCCACGTACCCTTAGCCTTCCATCTCTTTTCTTCCTTAAATAAAGGGGATTATTTACCCACTCGTGTGACAATCACGTGTGTAGCAAAAGCCCCTTATTAATTCGAGGTAATTGATGAATTAGGGTTTTGTGAATTAAAGGTCACGTCTGGTTTGTGAGGTGTTTTTAGGGAAGAAGAAACGATGGAGAAAGTGGAAGAGAGATAAAAACGTTTTATTTATGAAGTAGTGGGTGGGGATTTTTTTATTTCCTTCGATAAAAACAAAGGGAAGTTGACTATCGATGGAAACAATGTGAATCTGACTGGCTAAAAAAAACAAACGTGCCCAATTATTATTCACGTTTCATTCTGTTTTGTTTTGTTTCCAATTTGGGCCTCAAGAGTCCAAAGCAAATTTTTCCCCTTTCCATCTTATTTTTTTTTTTTGGGCTTTTTGATCCGAAAATTTGGCAAACTTCATAAATCGGCTTTTGAGCCCATTTAACTTATTGTGGGTCCCACTTGGCTTCAAACTTGCTAAAAACGTCTCGACTTTTGGCTTTTGATATAATCTTCAAAATCGTGTCGGTTTTGCCGGGTTTTGCGATATTTGGTGCCTATACACATGAAACAACAAATACGCATATACAAGGCATATTTTCTTGATTTTATTCGTTTTATGCTTGCTTTTAGATACGAATGATATGAGTAATTTCACTCATATCACTCTTCTTCTTTCTTTTCAGCAACCAAGGCTTTGTCCTCATTCCCATCCTTGACCAAGAAGCTCCACTCCCATCCAATGCCATCATTCTCTTGCATTGCCACCATAGCTTTTGTCTCCTCAGCTTTGACAATCTGGCTTGAAGGTTTGCCAGCATCAGATCTTCTTGGGGATCTGCATTCTCTCATAAAGTGGCCCATTTTATGACAATTGTAACACTCAACCTTGGATTTATCAAATCCAGTAGTGTCTTTAGCATTGAAGGTCATTTTCCTTCTGAATCTTTTGTTCCATCTGTTGGCCATAATGCTTGCAAGTGCCATATTCCACTTTATGTCCATCTCTTCCAAGTCTTTATCACTGATTTGCTCAAGGTCCTCATAAGTAATTGCAGAACCATTTGGAAATGAAGCAATGTATGCACACACTGTGTCAAGATCAATACCAGCCGGTTTGATTTTTGGTGAGTCATTATTGTATGTGTCAGCGTTTGTAGGTGAGACGTTGACAAAGCTTGATACAGCGTTGACACAAGGTGATCCAGTAACGGGGTGCACATATGTCTCCCTTTGATCAGATTGACCTTCACTATGAGAGAAGAAGGCCATGTTTACATTGGTTGATGTACTTTTGTGGCTTAAGTGCATCTCATTCTCTATAAGCTTTAGTTTATTGTAGACGTCATCAAACTTGGAAGTTTTGTGAGCGTTGGTAGCCAGAATGGACCTTGCTTCAATCTTCCATGCATCACCAAGACTTTTGAGAAAAGTGGTGATGATATCAGCATCATTGTACACAGTTCCCATAAAGGATAACTTACTTGTGATATCAAGTAATCTGCTTCTCACTCCACCCATCTTTTCATTGGTAAGAGCTTTGAATACATCAAACTCATTCAGAAGTTGCTTCTTCTTCTCTGAAGCATTTAATTCATTACCACCATAACTGACTTGAATGGCTGCCCAAAGCTCTTTTACAGAATCAAAACCTCTATACTTGTGTTGGTTTTCATTCCCCAATGAGAGTTTGAGAATGTTAAGTGACTTCATGTCATTCCTTCTTAATGCTATGTCTTCAGCTGAGACAGCTCTACCATCACCTGTTTGTTCCTTTTTGTCTTCTTCAGATGCATTAGCAGCAGTAGATCTCAACTCTATAGCAGCTTGAATCTTGGCAGCCTTATCAAAGGAGTTTCCATATTCAATGATCTCCCAAAGAGTGGAGTCATGAATTTGAAGATATTGTTCAAAGTTGAACTTCCATAGTTCAAAGTTTTTAGGGTCTAGCATGGGAATTCTTAGGTTATGGTTTGAGGAGGATGAGGAGGAAGTGTTCAATTCGGGGTTAGACATGATGTATTAAAATTAGGGTTTCGGGAGATTTAGGGTTTTTAGGGTTTTGTGTTCTAAAGATCAAAGTTCCTCAACCAGGCTCTGATACCACTTGTTGATCCCAAACTTAGATCGATTTAGCTTTGTGTTAACGAGATTAGATCAAGTATAACACGTAGAGAAACTTTGTTGTATGTGAACAATCTAGGTATTATGCGGAATTAATACTTAGAACAAGAACACACAAACAGAAAACCAAACTTTCACTTTGATTGATAAACAAACTTGAATACAATGAAAGTCGAATTACGTATATTGAAACTAAACCTAAAGGCCTCCTTTTATAGCACAAGGAGCCTTGTGCAAGAGTTTACCTATGAGCTAATTATGGTAAAGATAAACATAGAAAATACATTGTGAAACATATCTTTACTCTGAACATAAACCGTGTAAACTAAGTCTTCCAACAGTGCTTGACTTCTTCTTATCAGCGCTTGACTTCTTCTTGTCAACGCTTGTGTAGGTCTACGTAATCCTTGGATTATCTAAACCTTGGAATGATTAATAAAGAGAGAGAGAGATAGATGAAGAACTAGAGAGAGAAAGTAGAGAGAAGGTGGAGAGAAAGAAAGAAATATTAGATTGATGAAAATGAGAACCAACAACCCCTCCTAACATGCTAGGAGGGGGTATATATAGCCCACCCTACATGTGGGC
This sequence comes from Glebionis coronaria, assembly GCA_025667525.1. Lineage (NCBI taxonomy): Eukaryota > Viridiplantae > Streptophyta > Magnoliopsida > Asterales > Asteraceae > Glebionis > Glebionis coronaria. The sequence continues at coordinate 649,120 of JANFOE010000471.1, read as the reverse complement.
TTTATGGGTTATATGTTTACATATTGGATCACGAGCCCATACTACGTATATATCGTTGGAGTGACCGATCCTTCCTAAATACGTAAAAACGTATTTCCAACAATCTCCCCCCTAAGGGAGGTCACTCCAAGTTACAATGTTCTAAATAGTCTATAGCTCGTGATCTATACTAACAATGATGTGACCGAGACTTTCCTTGGAAAAACGTATTTCCAACAATCTCCCCCTAAGGGAGGTCACACCATTTTACAAAATCTTAAACCTAGCATACTATGCTTGAGTCTTCGATCTTGTTCTTGTGAATATGCAAATGAGATCTTTGACTTTAGTCTTGAGCATTTTTCCTTGCCTTGACCTTGTGCATTCATCACTTGTGATATTTGCCTCTTCGTGACTTCATGTTCCACATACTTATACCTTTATAAATTCTTGAAAGCTTCAGAGTTTGATACAACGGAAGACTTGACTTTTAGGCTTTCTTGAATTTGTTGAAGTATTAAGTGCAGAAAGCATAAGCACGTGTTTACAACTTCTTCTGGATTGTACACCGCAATGACACCTTCTTGTTACGCTGCATAAGACAGTTAACAACAAAACATATACAAGGATAAAATGGCCTTGAACATTTTATTCTAATTCGGTAGCATTTTACCTCCGGTCGATGAAGACCGTTGGACGATATTAAATATCGTACTTGTGGCAGGTAGTTTCAATTAAGAACCTCCTTAACAAGATTTCGCGGGTAAACCCGTTCTCTTTACTCGACCGTCCAAAGCTGACCATGAACATAAAGAGTGAATCATTTGGATAAAATTATCCGCATGATTGAAGCCGTCAAATCCGATTCCTAGAACAAGTTTGATTCATTAAAGAATCGCACCATCGTTGCTTTCCAATTGTCACGAGCTTTATTCAAATTGAATCTTGCAAGTTACCTACCAAGTGTTGTTTGATGTTAACACTAGAAGGGTTTCCACTCATCACTGTGACCACTAAGGTATCACTCTGAGTGTTCTGGCAAGATCACTGAGATATTACGTAAAGGCCTGGAACGTGTTTAAGTTCAGTTAAGAATTAAACCACTGTTGCATTCCATTTATCACAGGCTTGATTCATAAAGAATCGCACAAGTCACCTACCATGAGCTTTTTGATGTTCGCTCAAGAAGGATTTCCATCTTCATTGTAAATACTTTCGTATTACTCGGATGTTCAAGCAAGATCATGAAGATTTTTCGTAGGACTCTTAAAATCTTTCTTACTTTTCACAGTGTGTGAAGAAGCAAGGAATTATGGAAGTGTGTCCTAATGAGATATTTGATGATCTCAAATGGCTCTATACTCGATCGTGCATTTTAAATTTTAGTGATTGGAGGCTGGAGAGGAGTGCCACCTTTTCAATATCAATATATTCGGAGTGAATAAATCGATAGATAACGCGTTGTCTTCGTGTGATTAAAACAAATACCTTTTGAGAGATATATGAGTTAGCTGGGATGGGTTGTGCATTGCATCACTGGCTCTATGATGTCTATCTTTAATATCGAGCATCATTAAGAATGATCTCAATAGCATATGAGTTGACCCGGTTTCTGCCTAAGTTGTAAGGAGGGCTTCTTTCGTTATACCCTTTATCTTTACAATTCTTTTTCATTCTTCAACCCCTTCAATGCTTACCAATACGTCGTAACTAGCACCTTGTTGTGATTGTTCCAGTGATAACTTAAGTACTTGGTCGGCATTCAGCTACGTTCACAATCTTTCTCCATCTTTCCTAAGGACTACTATTTCTAGCTATGGAATGTCCTTGGGAGGATTCCTCCAGTTCTAGAAGAATCATTGGACATTAACCTATCCTACCATCCTTATGTCACCACAATCGTCACCGTCGTGAATAGAGATGTTTTGGATAAGTGCATGTCACCATGAAATCCATTTTGATATCCAAATCCATTTTGCTCCCCCTTAACATATGCCACGATATTCGAAAACATTTCGCACATGTCGGGATGAGCCAGCACATTAAGTCAAACCATTTGTGATAATTTCCCATATTAAATCATATTTTCTCCCCCATATTAAAAATATTAACCAAATCGCTGTTTTTAATATCAACTGATTTAATAAAGTTTTAAGAAAATTTGGGAAGAAAAATGCAAATCAAATTATCTCCATGAAATGACACAAGCTCCCCCTCAGATTAATGAGGGTGTACTTGAAATGTAAATTAAATACCTTTTAAACACAAGTGTAAGGTACTTATCATGTGCAAAGATCATAAATGATAATGTATTCACAAGATTAGCAATTTACGAGGTTGGACCTGAATGATGGAGAACATCATATGATGGAATCACATGGTTCTTGTTCACGAATGTTGGTCACCTCGTCACGTCTGAAGTTATCTCTTGACACCATATGTACGATTGATATCGTTGTCTTGACACCAATTTGTGAACTTGGCACTTTCAGCATCAAAGAATCTAAACGCTTGACAATTGCTCCCCCTCAATTGTTGACCCGTGTTCTATCGAAAGAGTTGTAGTCGTCGTTTGAGTAGTAGCATTGTCGAGTATGTAGATATCAATTGTAAATTTCTACAATGTAGAGATGATAACTTCATAAAAACAAGATTTCTCTTGTTGTAACAAATAAATGCACTGAAACGTACATATATTCATGTTAGATTGTGTTATAAAGTAAACACAATCCCTTACATGGTTATAAATTAAACCATGCCCGAGAAAATTAATTCCCGTTGTTGAGTCAAGGCTTTCCGGTGAAATGCTTGATTTTAATGTGAAAAACGGGTTACTATCTGAACTAATAGCAAGCCATAATTGAGCATGTTTTAAAAATATTTGAACTTCTGCTCGAACTTTATTTATAACCCTGTGTCATTATTGAATGAAATTTCTAGGATCGTAAATATTATCGATTCCAGAAGACATGCTCTTTTTCACAAAACATTTTTGAACACACAATTTTGAAAGATTTAGAAAAAAAACCTTCTGAAAAATTCTTGAAAAATTCTTGAAAAATTGTGTTCAAAGTTTTGAAATCCAATTACTTGAGCTTAAGATGTTGAATATCTTACAAAACGAGCTCAAGTCCGAGAAGTTGTAAACTTCCCGTTGTTAAGGATAAGTTACCATCGGCGATAAACTTTCCTTTTAACTAAAGAACGAGTGCTAAGTTGACATTTACATAGAAGTCGTGTTCATGAGCTTGAAAACTTTTGAATGTTTTAACGGAAAGCTCATGACCGAGAAAGATGAATTTCTCGTTATGAGGAAAAGTTCTCTTATTTAAAAGATACACTTTCCTTTCTGAGCTTAAAACTTGGAATGTTTTAATACAAGCTCATGACCGAGAAAAATTAATTTCTCGTTATGAGGGTAAGTTATCATTTAAAGATAAGCTTCCCTTTATTGAAGTCCGGGTCATTGTCTGACATTTAACATTGAGCCATATGCACGAGCTTAAAACCGTTGAATAGTTTAAATGTAAGCTCGTGTCCGAGAAAAATTAATTTCTCGTTTTTGAGGATAAGTTAATCATCGGCGATAAACTTTCCTTTCTTTGAAGTTCGGGTCACATACTGTGATTTGACTGTGAGCCGTGTACACGAGCTTAAAATCTTTGAATAATTTTAATAATAGCTCGTGCCCGAGAAAGATTAATTTCTCGTTGTAAGGATAAGTTTATCATCGGCGATAAACATTCCTTTTCTTTGAAGATCGAGTTACAGTCTGTAATGTGACTATAAGTCCTTTTGTTAGCTTAATCGTAAATCCCCTGAAACACTTGATTCGTAGATATCAGCTTCTTCAGCAACCAATCGCTAAGAGTGTCCTTAGTTAAATGGTAGACAGATATTTGACCAGGTTATTGTTGTTGATCCTTGACTTTACTTGTACTGAAATCAAGAATTTGCATACTTTCACATGGGTTAGCGATATCTATGCTTGTAGCCTGCAAGGGTTCACATCCAACTTTGGGAGTGCTAGAGGGAAACACTTTTCCTGTAGGAACCCATTGAAGATTAACAGATTTGATAATCCTACCCGTGGGTTGCCACTTAAGATTGGATCTAGGCGACATGGTTTTCTTATGCACAGCGGAAGACTTAGCGGTAGAAAACCTAATTCCTTTGGAATTCCCTCTGTTAGCACGGGAGTTTAACTCCTTCAAGACTTTCGTAACACAAGCTGCATGATTTGTCGTAAATACACTTTTCATGCATACGGAACAAACCCCGTGTTTGTTGTCCGAATGAGATCTAAAAATCCTAGTTCTTGCTTGTGGCATTTTCTTAGATGCGTCTACATAGTGATTATTAGGCATGCTATTCGACCTATGTGGTGGCATATTCTTAGAACTATACCTAGAATCACTAGTAGCAGTCTTGTTTGTAGGTTTTGCGTAGGATGATTTGATCACATTAGGCCTAGATAGTGGAGTGACTGGTCTAGAACTATGAACCATATCAACTTGGGAGGCACACCGCGGTCTCGAGGATTTAGGTCGCTCGAATCTAAATGCAGTCGGTTGACGAACGTGCTGATTTTTAGGTGGTTTCCCCAAGATTGATGGCTTTTCAAGCTTAGTGTCCACGCTAGTGCCCTTAATCTTCCTTAACTCGTTTTTCAGAGCAGCTATTGCAAAAACCTTTTTCTGAACCTGAGCCTTTAAATCAGCATTTTCAGTGGTTAACAAGGTCGTTGACTCTAGAGTTTTAGACATTGAGTCTATGATAGTATCATTTAACTCATTACAACGTTGTTTTAAGGTCTCATGTTCCTTTTGTAAGAGGTCTTGGGATGCCAACTTAGATTCAAGCAAAGTGATTTGTTTCACAAAATTATCTTTTTCGGCTTTAGAATCTTGAATTTTTTGATCTAATTTTCGTTCAAGAACAACGTTTAAATTTTCAAGTTTTTCAAAATACTTTTCAAATTTCTCCGTTTTCTTTGAAAAATCAATTTTGGCATCCTCAAGCTCTTTAGATTGTTGAGCTAAAATCATTTCAAGCTCTTCAATACTAGAAACAGAATTAGTTAGTGAAGCAGTCATAACGCATTTATCATGATGTACTATAGCATTCTGAACAATTTCTCCCCCATTTTGACTCACATCGGATGAATCTGAAGTGGTAAAACTATCACCCTTTTCCATCCCATGTTTGTCATAATTAAGTTCGTAATGCTCAACATGCGGTAGTTCATCGGCATAGACATCATATACCACATTCCGTTGTACCGTATTTGTAGGCTCTTCATCATATACGGGTATGGTGTCATTATGAGAGATGTCTATATCATTCCCTAAAATGCTGCTAAAATCATGTTGTCGTGATGCATTGACGTTGCTATCATCGTTAACCAAAGCGGTCTCCTTTGTGTCATCCGTATTACCATTCTCCTCTTGTATCTGCATCTGATGTTCTTGCTTCCAATTATCATAATCAATTTGGAGTCGTTCTCTTTCTTGAAACAACAGCGTAAGAGAGTTCACATATTTGCACATGGTTCCTTGGAAGTCTTGAATCTCCATATGCATGTCTTCAAAGAATGACTGACAGAGCCCTGAATTCTCTTTCTTGACAGTATCGAATTGAAGGAAAATTGATAACTGTTTCAAAAGAATTTGAAGTGCAGATGCAGATTCAATAAGATTAAAGTCTTCTTTGTCAATTTGCTGCTGAACAATATCCAAGTTTATCATTAGAGCCTCCATGTAGAAAGGAGCACCTTGACCAAAGACTGCCACAAAGGATGGTCCGTAGTGTAGCTTGGTAAGCTCGTAAAGATGACATTCAAATCTTCTAAATAAGACCTGACACTTGTTTCTAGCTTCTTCGTGCATCTTCTGCAATTCTCCCTCTTGATCTGTTGAACTCAACCAATCCATTGAAATTCGATGACAAATGAAAGAAGGATTACGTGTCGATCGAGCAATGAAAGAAACTTATTGTGTTTGTTGTGGTCGATTAAATTCCTTGAGTAGTGAAGAAAAAAATGATTAAATCCTCTAAATATGTGTTCTCAAGAAACCAAAAATTCTCCAAGGCAAAATTACACAATTTTCAAAAACACGTTTTTGAAAAATCTTGGAATACGTGTCACTCTATCGCAATGTTACTAAACCCATCGCAATATCACCCATCGGAATACTCATCGCAATATCCATCGCAATATCACCCATCGGAAGACTCATCGCAAGGTTACCTATCGGAATGTTACCTATCGCAATATTTGATCGCAATACCTATCGCAATAATACCTATCGCAATGTTACCTATCGCAATGCTTGATCGCAATGTTTGATCGCAATACCTATCGCAATACGTATCGCAATGTTGACGAAATTTGGACAGAGTAACATCGCAATATTGCCTTAAATTCCGTCGCAATCCACGATCGCAATGAACGATCGCAATAACTATCGAAATAAGGGGGTATCGCAATATTGATCGCAAAGTAGAAACCCTAGGTTTATTGCGATCACTTTGTACTTACCTTTTCCGATGGAAACCAAACTTTGCGATGGAGACAAAAGTACCACTTTTCTCGGATAGTACACAACAAATTCGAAATTCTAAGCCTAAAAACGAATCAAACACCCAAAACTTTTTTGTTTTTAACCAACGTAACAATACCAAATCACTACCACAAGTATGTAGATGATTTGTATCAAGATTAAACCATAAAAACACAAAAAAAAATTGAAACGTATGTTTTGGATCAAAGTAGGCGAATGAATCAAGAACACAAACACATAAACCAAACAATCATCCCATGGCTCTTGATACCATTTGTAGGTCTACGTAATCCTTGGATTATCTAAACCTTGGAATGATTAATAAATAGAGAGATATAGATGAAGAACTAGAGAGAGAAAGTAGAGAGAAGGTGGAGAGAAAGAAAGAAATATTAGATTGATGAAAATGAGAACCAACAACCCCTCCTAACATGCTAGGAGGGGGTATATATAGCCCACCCTACATGTGGGCTTTATGGGTTATATGTTTACATATTGGATCACGAGCCCATACTACGTATATATCGTTGGAGTGACCGATCCTTCCTAAATACGTAAAAACGTATTTCCAACAGCTTGTCCTGACAATGCTTGAATTGTTCCTAACAACGTCCAACTCCATCTTGTCAGCGTCTGAATGTCTTGGCTATATTTTATTCCTAACACTTTTTAGCTTATATTAGTTTTTTATGTCATAATAAGCTTATATAAGGCGGTAAGTTTCAAAATAAGCCACAAAAGGTGACCTTATAAAACATAAACTCGAAACCAAATAGGCCATAAGCCGGCCAGTGTTATGATAGGTAAGGTGTAGACTGATTGTTTGTTGGTTGCATAAACTACCAGTATATGTAAATGTTATATATAAACATTTATACATGTCTATATTGGTTAACGTTTAAAGGTCCCAAGTTAGTATTTTATTTGTCGAAAGTTTACAAGTACTACGTAATATCTGCTCTAAATTGCTTTTTGCTGAGGTAATAGTTTGGTCTATGGGTAACTGTGTTTTTTAAGTTGTATGCAGTAAGGAAACTGATGTATTCTTGGTTTAATGTTGTTTAGATATACTTAACACGTTTTCCATGGAGTTTAAAGTTAGTTAATCAAGAGTGAGATTTCAGATTTCTTACCAATTTAAGCTTTAGTATAATACATACATTTGTGTGTAATCTTCATTCGTGGGTTTATTCTATTAGACCTCTGGACCGTCGACTTCTAGACAAAGACACCTTCCACGTAGGGTCTACGGGACAAAAAAACCTTCCACGTAGACTTCTGGACCGTCGGAGCACCTACACACAAGAGATATCACACGTTAACTCGCCCCGGGTGTTATCCCAGGACCAAGCTCTGGTGTGAGAATGGGTATATTGGGTGAGAGTAATAAATGTGGTCTTAGTTTATTCAATGTGTGTGTGATAATAGATGTGGAACTATTTATAGGGGACTGTAGGTACCTGTTGATGTGACCATTCATACCTGCAACCTTTCCCTAAACGGGTCTGAGTCCCTCTTGGTTGTGACACTGTATTCTTTCCTCTATGGGTATTCGTCCAAGGCTCAAGTAGGTCCTGTTACAGGTGACATCATGCGACATCATGTGACGTCAGGCATGTCACTGTCTATGCCACGTCAGCCTGTTGTGTCGGTCCGTATCTGGCTCCAGTACGGTTGGTGCCACGTGTCACGACGTCCGGGCCGTTTGACGCGACGTGTCATGGTGTCCGGTCAACTTACGGGACCATACACGAACATGTCCCCCCAAGTATAATATTATCCGGACCTTGGATGATGTTATACTTTAAAAATATTGGATTCGGTGTTAGGCCATCTAGAAGCTTCATGGGCTGTCTCGTGTAGCGTACTAGCCATATTTCTGTGGCCTGTAGCATGCCATGTATGCCCTCCCATTAATGGGTCTTTCACACTTCTCGAGGTACTCGCCTATATATACCAGACCCTTTATTTTACCATTTTCACGCTTTACTTTTTACTTTCACTTTCTACTGTTTACTGTGTGTTTTCCGAGACTCGCACTTCTTCTTCCCTTCAAGTAGGTTCTCCGGTTTAATTTACTTTCCTCCGTTTCCCTCACGTGTCTCGCCCGACATGTCGGATAGTGAATCGATTGCTGAGATCGGGAGAGGTTTACGCGGTTCATACGACCGGGGTGGTTCGTAGGGTCGCTGAGGATGGTAAGAGGGATATGGCTGGTAGAGCTCCTTCCCTTTATCCTTCTGGTCTTGACGTCTGTCTCCTTTGTGACTCCCCCTTCGGACCTTTCCGGTTTTTGAAAGTGTTTGTGTCCCTTCTCAGCATACTCCCCTCTCGGGATCTCAGTTGTTCGGAATGCCTCTTCCGACTTGATATAATCATCGACCCGCTTCATCATCTCCGTGATTGTACGGTAGGTTCTTTCGGCGAATCGCCGAGCCAATTCGGGGCATTCGCAGTTATTCATGAATGCAGTGATTAACATGACTTCGGGGGCTTCCTCAATGTAGCTCGTCTCGTCGGTCCATCTTTCTTTGAAGTCAGGTAACGACTCATGGGCCTTCCTCACAATCTTGGCTACCTCTGCGGGCTCTTTGATGCATTTTCTTCTCAACACGAATCGTTGGACAAACTGTTCTCTCAAGTCTTCCCAGTTGTCGATGCTACCGTGAGAGAGTCTGTCGAACCATCCCCTAGCGGCATCGTCGAGAGTTTGTTGGAACATGCGGCACCATACAAGCATTGGCCAATCGCCTTGCGTGGCTGCACCGGTGAAGCGGGTGATGTGATTATCGGGATCCGTGTTTCCATCATACAACTTTATGTTTGGTGGCAAGACGTGCTTCGGAGAGACGAATTTGATGATCCTTGCGGTGAATGGTACTTTAGTCAGCTCCTTGTACGGTTTCGCCAAATCATCGTGCGTCTCATTAGGCTAGGCAACGCGCACAATCGGACCTGCTTCTCTTCTTGGCTCCGGTTCATCAAACGTGAGACGGACTGGAGTGATACCGAGACCATTTCAGGAGTTAAATTGATTTAAGAGATCTTGCAAACTGCTGAGGTTGGCTTCGATTTCTTTGTTTAAACATTGATTGTCTTCATTATTCCCTCCGGATCCTTGAGGTCCGGATGGGGTGATGGGTGTTTGAGAAGGACCCGCCATCAAATACTCTTGGTAGTTTGAAGTTTGGGTCCCACAGATGGCGTCAGAATGTTGATGCGAAAATCCTCCGGTAGGGTCTACGGGACAAAGACACCTTCCACGTAGACTTCTAGACCATCAGAGCACCTACACACAAGAGATATCACACGTTAACTCGCCTCGGGTGTTATCCCAGGACCAAGCTCCGGTGTGAGAATGAGTATATTGCATGAGAGTAATAAATGTGGTCTTAGGTTATTCAATGTGTGTGACAATAAATGTGGAACTATTTATAGGAGACTGTAGGTACCTGTTGTGTGACCATTCATTCCTGCAACCTTTCCCTGAACGGGTCTGAGTCCCTCTTTGTTCTGACACTACATTCTTTCCTCTTTGGGTATGCGCCCAAGTCTCAAGTAGGGTCCTGTTTACAGGTGACATCATATGATGTCAGGCATGTCACTGTCTATGCCACGTCAGCCTGTTGCGTCGGTCCGTATCTGGCTCCGGTCCGGCTGGTGCCACGTGTCACGACGTCCGGGCCGTTTGACGCCACGTATCATGGTGTCCGGTCAACTTCCGGGACCATACACGAACAACTTAACACGTTTTCCATGGAGTTTAAAGTTAGTTAATCAATAGTGATATTTCATATTTCTTACCAACTTAAGATTTAGTATAATACATACATTTGTGTGTAATTTTCATTTGCGGGTTTATTCTATTAACAACAATACCATGTGCTTGTTCTATATTTGTCCAAAAGCATCTAGCTAGTTCATCTCAAGCTTATTTTGATATGTTAGAAAACTACCTTGCCTTTTGTTTGTCGGAAGTTAAGTAATATATATGCTAAACTGTGTATTGTTGATCAATGTTAGTAATGTTTTGCGGCAATAGTAAACTAAAGTGTTATAGTTTCTGAAATAGGCAAGTGATCTAATTGATGTCTTATAAGTTAATGTTATCTACCGATGATATATGTATTTTATTGAGTTCATGATTTATAAATTTTGTCACTCATATTAATTGAGTCTGATAATGTTTGCTCATGGTCTGCAGGAATTCATTAGATGGCGGACATAGTAGTATTAACTTAAGTTCTAATAAAAATAGTTTGTCAAATGAAATAGATAAGGAGAGCTTGCTATCTGGTTTTCCAAGGATGAAAAATGTGCTTGGTTTAGACGAAACTGCCGGTGAAGGGGACAAAAGACATCCTTTGCTCTTAGACAGTGAAGATGATATAACAGGGCCAGAAACTCTAGGCACGCGGCCATTGGTTCCACGCTTGAAGCGAGTTCAAGAGGATGGTTTTAACTTTGGATCTGCTACGACTCATTCATCTACAGACAATACTAAAAGAGTAAAGTTTTCTCATGATTTATCGGTTGAAGGTAATAAAGCCAAAAGCCTGACGTTTTCTCTTGATTCACCAGCTGAGAATAAGAAACCGGAACTGTCATTTGACAATAGCAAACGAGTGAAGTTTTCTCTTGATTCACCGGCTGGAAATAAGAAACCAGAGCTGGCATCTGACAATAACAAAAGATCAAAGTTTTTTCATGATTTACCTGCTCAAATTAAGAAACCAGAACTGGCATCTGACAATATCAGAAGATCAAATATTTTTCATGAACCTGCTGAAACTAAGAAACCGGAATTGCCATCTGAAAATATCACAAGATCGAAGTATTTTCATGATTAACTAGCTGAAATTAAGAAAGAAGAACTAGCATCAGACACGGCTAGTAAGTATGATTGGCTTCATCCCTCTAAAGTTAAAGATGCTAATGGAAGAAGGCCGGGCAATCCACTTTATGATAAAATAACACTTTATATATCGCCTGATGTTTTGAAAAAAATGTCAGCATCTCAGAAACAATACTGAAGTGTCAAAAGTGAATATATGGATGTTCTTATTTTCTTTAAAGTGGTAAGTCTCTATGATACATTTTTTTCAATTGATTAACGGATTACCTAGTCATAATCAACAAAAGCAATAAGATTCAGATTATCATGCTTCACAAAATAAATACTAGTTCTGGGTGAACCTTTAAGATATCTAAGCACATGAGACTTATATGGAGCATTCATAAATTGACTAAGACAGTGAACAATATATCAGGTCTTGTCAAAGTAAGGTAAATAATTTTTCCAACAATTTTTGATAACAAGTTTTATTAGCAAGAAGAGCATCATGATAAACGATCAACCTGATCCTTCTTTTTTCTTGAAGGATTAGGTATAGGAGCTTTAACACGCTTACATGCTAACATCCCATATTCAGACAACAAATCAATGCAGTATTTCTTTTGATTTAGACATAAACCAGTATCAGTATCAAGAACTTCCATGTCTAAGAAATACTTAAGTTTAGAAACATCTTTAATTTTAAATTTAGAACTTAAGTATTCCTTGAAACTATTGATAACTTTTTCATTGTTCCCTGTTATAATAATGTCATCAACATAAACCAACATGGCAACCAAAGATTCATTTTCAGATTTAGTAAACAATGAAACATGACTTTTACTTTGAACAAACCTATTTTCAGTTAGCACACTTGTCAATTTTTTATTCCATTTTCTTGGTGCTTGTTTTAAACCATATAAGGACTTTGTCAATTTGCAAACCTTATATTCATTTTCAGAACAGTATCCTTCAGGAAGATTCATATATATTTCTTCATATAAATCACCCTAAAGGAATTCATTATTAACATCAAACTGATAAACATGCCAGCTATAATGAACAACAACAGAAAGAAGGCATCTAACAGTAACAATTTTCATCACAGGTGAAAAAGTTTCATCATGATCTATTCTTTCTTTCTGGCTAAAACCTTTAGCCACAACCCTATCTTTAAATCTTTCAACTTCACCACTAGATCTATATTTAACTTTCCATAACCATATACATGCTACAAGTTTGATGCCTGGAGGTAAATCAACAATAACCCAAGTATTGTTTATGTTAAGAGCATCCATTTCCTTATTCATAACCTCAACCTACGTAGGGTCTTTAGCAGCCTCATCATATGACTTAGGCTCATTAATTTTATTCAGATTATTAGCAAAGACAAAGTTATGCACAGAAAGATTACTATAAATCATCACAGAATTAATATCATACTTAAATCTTTTATCTATTTCACAATTATCATACTTAGGATGCAACTTAGGTTGTCTACCAAATCTTCTAAGCTATGGGTTTTCTGCACCATTATTGTTAACTGGTTCAAACATTTGGTTATACTCTATAAAGTCATTACTCTCAGACTCATAATCACCGTCATCAAGAATATCATCACTTCTTTAAGGCATCCCGCAACGGGGAAGAGAAAAAGAGGTCACGATCGAGTAGTGGGTCGGTCGCCCCGATGCTGCGGTTCGGTCGCCTAAACTCGGTCGAGGCAAATCGACTCCACCCACGACCTACTTGTGACCGTTGGAGATTTTGTGTGATGTGTTTGTGTTTGTTGTTAATATAATTTTTTTTTTAATTTAGAATTTAAACCCAATATCATTACCCGTTGTTAGAAAGTCCTTGCCATATTTTATTTTCATTTTAATTATTTAAATTCGTAAATTAAAAAACTTAAATAAAAACGTAAACGTAAACAATTTTTATTCGAATATTAAAACATTTATTCCATACGTAAAACATGAAAATACTAAAATTCGAATACAATAGGAAAGCGAATACACTGCTAGATAGATAAAATAAAAATATGTAAACATTTATTCAGCCACTAAGTATTTTTTTTCAATTATAGCCTCCAATTTTGCCGACTTTCTAAACAAAGATCTTCGGACGTTGAAATAGATCTCAGATTGATTACTTAGAAACGTGTCGATTAAATGACGTTTGTGTGGGGAAAGATCACGGCATTTCTCACATGATGTGCGTAGTTTCGTATTTTCGTCGTACGCGGCATCGAAATCACCAGCTAACGTCGTAAGCTAATCGTAACGACGTTGTTGTTTGATTATTTGTTTTAGAATCATAGCCATAATTTCGTCATGCCATTTTTGGTTTTTGAAACTGTGTGTGAAAATAGAGACAGTTGAAAGTTGTGTGTGAAAATTTTGTGTTATGTGGTATTTATAAAGTGAAAAAAAAATGATTTAAATTAATAAATTCTTTTTTTTGAATTAGATTGCTTTATTGGAACAAATAAATGACAAGAAAGAAAAGACTGAAAAATAAAAGTCGCGAGGCTTTCTAGTACCTAGAATCCGATTTTCAAACCCAAAAGAAAAAAAGCCAATTTTCAAACTCAAAAGTCAAAACACTTCCAAAGAAACTGACATCATCACCCCCTCACTTCAAAAATCCCCAAATTGATTTCACAGAGAATTAGGGTTCAAAATCAATCCATCATTTCCCCTATAATTAAAAAACGGTTAGTTCTTGTTTAATTCACATCATTTTTATTTAATTTATATGATTCAATATATATAATCTCATAAAATTTTATAAAAATTTATATAATTTAATGGATTACAATAACAATAATTCATCATCAATTAGAACCAGACGGCCTATTCGCAACACCGATTACGAGTACGATAACAACGATTACGAACAACCACCTCCTATTAATCATCATCATACCCGTTATAACTACCAACACCAGCAACAACACGTTAATATCGACAACGACGATAGCGATAGCGATAACGATAACAATGACTATCATCATCCTAATCAATACTATAATCACAACAACAATGTGGTAGGCGAGTCGTCTAGCCGCCATCAAAAAAAGCGTAGGTTAGAGAGTTTAGGAGTCGCCAACTACGACGAGTGGAGTGAGAACGCGACGTTTGTGTTGTTAGAAGTGTGGGGAGATAGGTTTATGCAGCTAGGGAGGAGGAGTTTAAGAGGGGAGGATTGGGTTGAGGTAGCGGAGAAGATATCTGAAATGTGTAAAATGGAGATTAACGACGGGCAATGTAGGACTAGGTTTGAGACGTTGAAGCAAAAGTATAAGAAGGAGAAGGCGAAAACGGAGGGGATGGGGGGTGGTGGTTATTACGGGAAGTGGGGGTTTTTTAAGAAGATGGATATGTTGTTGTGTCCGAAGAGGCAGCATAATGGTTTGCCGTGTGGAGTTGATTCAGGGGAGTATGTGTTTATGAATACGAAAGTTTATTTGAATCAGTCGAATGCGTTGGATGAGATGAGAGATAGTCCGGGTGAGTCGGAGGTTGACGAGGATGACGACGAGGAGGAGGAGGATGATGAGGACGAGGAAGGGGAGGTTGATGAGGAAGGGTTTAAGCTCTTGGCGGAGTCGGTTCAGAATTTTGGCGAGATTTATGAGAATATTGAGGGGAGGAAACGACAGCAGATGTTGGAGCTGGAGAAGATGCGGATGGATTTTCAGAGGGAGTTGGAGCTGCAGAAGAAGGTGATTCTCGAACGGGCGCAGGCTGAGATTGCCAGAATAAAGGAAGAGGATAACGAGGATGCTAATTCGGCTGAGAATTTAGGTGGATAAGCAGCAGGTACATTACTCGCTGTATTTTAATTACTTTTATTGTTCGGTTTGTGTTTTGAAAGTGATCATGTGATATTTAAACGTTATAGTCGGATAATCCACACTAGTATAAACTGTTGCAGGACATGCTAATTGTATGTGTACATGTTTCTGCGGTTTTAAGCTGTACTAGATATGAAATATCACTTTTGGTGGTGTCAACTTGCTGACAAAATAGATGCATAAGCTTATAATTGATAATCAGTTATGTTGCTAGCTAATATCAAGTGAAAAAGTTGATCATGTGACCTTTACGTAATTAGATAGTCATAACTATTACTCTGTAGTAGTTTATTGTAACCTTAGAAACTGATTTTTTTTACTTGAAATCACAATAATGAGCTAATCAGTTTTCAACGCACATTTAGTATGTGAAGAATACAATAAGCTAATTTGGCTTTCCCCTAAAGAGCAATAAGCTAATTTGCAGATAGTCATATGTTGATTGTAGGTTCAGTAAGCTCCTAAACAGCACTATATTTGTCCACTCTATGAAAACTGCAACTTTTTCTACACACATGAATTTGTTTTTCCCCTGGCTATTCCATTTTCACTTTGTTTTTGTGTGAATATTTCTGATTGTTCAGCTTTCTCTTACTTAACTACTCCGAATTAGCAATGCTTTATACCATCAATGTTACCGTTGAAGGTATTAAAAGTTCTTTATATGAAGAAAAATGGTGTAGTTACATTGTTTCTGTGTCTACCTATTCACTGATTTTTGAAACCGGAGATTGAGCAGTTATAAGCGTTGCTATACTCTCTGTATTGTAACTCAGATTTTTAAAAAGAATTTTTTATTTCCGGATTATCAGTTTCATACCTGAATATCTAAGCCCAAAATGGGTACCTTTTCACTTCTTCTTGCAAAACTTGATTCAGGTAGACTTAATATGTCCCTTTTGGCCATCTTAAATAATAATTCCAGAACAAATTTGCAATTAAGTACATTGGAAAACTTTTCCCACCGTCAGTTATTATGGTTTATTATCTGATTTGATACTCAATATTGCATGCTCACTTGCAAAAGCCCATTCAGGCACCCTCCCTATATGCATCGATAACCTGATTGTAGACTGCAGTTGAATCCTTATATACAAAAAAAGTCTCGATGAGTTGCCTCATAACATTTGGGTGGTGAGATTGGCGGAAAAGTACTATCAAAGATGGATAGAATTATAGCGATGCATACAGTAAATGAGGCTATCACTGGGATCTTGAATTTTTTTTTGTTGAATGTTTAGATTGCGGCTTATAGGATGTTGGCGGGTTGCATCCATGGTTTATATTTCAGAAAGTTTAATCACATGTATCGATTTGAAGAATACTAACAATAACATGTATTTTTTTTTTTACAAATCTTTGACTCAATTTCATTTCGTAACAGTGGCAAAGGATCCTTAAAAGAAGATGACAACTGAAGTATGACGGGCTGCAGTACCTCGTTACATATCAAGTCTTCATCGTTCCTCCTTTATTCCCACAATCTGGGAGGTTAGCGTATTATCTTGTTTGTAACTTCGTTTAAGTATTGAAGTAAAGTTTAATAATGTAACCTGTAATATTTCTTCCCTTTTACTCGAGTCCGTTTTTCATGTTGAGCATGAACCCTGCAGAAACAGTTGGGGCAAAATAGGCATATAGCCTTCTGTGCATTGATGATTGATTGAATTATGATCGTATGATGGGCTGTGTTGAGTTGGGCTGGGCTGGGCTGGCCTGGCCTGTACACATTTTTGCAAATTTATTAGTCAAGTTATAACTTGTAACGAAGCAGAATTGACCGCCCATTAGGATGTGCTAACTAGTTCAACAACAATAATGGAAATCTTTCAATGAAATGATTTAGTTTTTTTTTATGGATTTGAACACAGTTTGATATTTTTGCCCTGCTTAAGCCAACTCTCCATTTTAGGTAATAGCTTTGTATGTGTAATTATGTTATTTTTCTGCGTGTTGACTGTCGACTGTTTCAAGAGGTCTAAGTGTGGTTCAGACTCTTGGAAATTCTTTTCATCTCTAGACCAGTTTAAATTGGTATTGGTAGGTTGCGCTCTTCATCTGTTACATGGTTTTGATGCGCTGTTCGTCTGTTACATGGTTTTAACTACCAGTTATTTCCGAATCAACGCTACATCATCTCATTCCTTTCGCCTGATCACCAATATATATACCTCATCTTTTAGATTAACACAAACAGCGTATTTCACATAGAGACATTAACGCTCATTCGGTGATCAGACCACCATTTGGAAATTGAAGTGAAAACTAGCTCTGAGAGAAGAGGGTCTAGTCGTTATGCGCATGGTAGGTACACTTGGTCCAACTTAGATACCCAACCAATTTTACCATCCTCAACAACCGGGGCAGTCACCGCTTGTTCAATTTTACCGTCTTCGACAACAACTTGCAAGCCTTCTATCATTCAAAATATCTAATCAAATAAATCATTGGATGAGAACTATCTAAATCATGCCTAGATAGGTAAATATGATCATAATAGCATGGAGTAGTAAACAAAAGCTAAAGGCATGACACGAGTATGGGTTTTGTGACTTTGTCCCACATCGATATATAACTAAACGCTAATGCAATATTTAATTAACAGATATGACAACAAAGTTAAACACAACACCCAACTTCCGTATCACTTAAATATGTGAGTTGGTTGTTTGTTTTTGTTTTCTTTTTTGGGACACGTATGTCTTTAGAATTATTACTTCCAAGTACATTAGTCGTATTTTAATTACTATTGGTTTGATCGACTTGCTGACAAAATAGATGCATAACAGCATAAGCTTATAATTGATAGAATGATAGTCATAACATAACTGTAGAGGTGGCAAATCTTGCCCATTTTGATACATATGGGCTCTTTTTGCCCATTTTCAAAAAAAGATGGGGCACTTTTTGCCCATCTTTATAATGAATGGGCTAAACGGGCGCATATGTAAGAAACTAAATGGGCTTAACGGGCGCACTTGTAAAATACAAATTAGTATACTCGACGAATATTTTTTATTAAATTTTTTATCCCGTCTTTCAAACAAGTATTTTTATTTTTTATTTGTAGGTTTTTAGAAGTTTTTTTTTCCTTTTTTAGCTTGCGCCCGTTTAGCCCGCCCGTTTCGCCCGTGCCCGTTTAGCCCGCGCCCGTTTAGCCCGCCGCCCGTTTAGCCCGTTGCCCGTTTAGCCCGCCGCCCGTGCCCGCCCGCCCGCCCATTTTGCCACCTCTACATAACTGTTACTCTGTACCTCTGTAGTAGTTTATCATAACCTTAGAAACTGACTTTTTTTACTTGAAGTCACAATAATAATGAACTAATCAGTTTTCAAACACACATCTAATATGTGAAAAATGCAATAAGCTAATTTGCAGATAGTCATATGTGGATTGTAGGTGCAGTAAGATCCTAAAGAGCACTATATTTGTCCACTGTATATAAAAACTGCAACTTGTTCTACACATGCTAAGTTGTTTTTCCCCTGGCTATCCCATTTTCACTTGGTTTTGTGTTAATGTTTTTAAAGTGTTATACTTTTTCTTACTTAACTGCTTTGAAATAGCAATGTCATAAACCATCAATGTTACCGTTGAAGGTTAAAAAAAAGTTATTAACTTGAAGAAAAAGGTGTAGTTATTGGGGGACTAGCTTATTTCAATGTCTAATTGTCTATCTATTACTGATGCTTATGTTTCTATTCACTCGTTTACCTATAAAGGCTTGCTGATTTTTGAAACGTGAGATTGAGCATTGCAGTATTCTCTGTATTATAGCTCAGATTTTTAAAAAGAAATTTTTCGTTCTGATAATCAATTTCATACCAGCTGTGATATAACTGATTATGTACGGCGAAGATAGCTCTACCTGTTCTAGTAATACTTAA